>JAJODA010000376.1:0-27085 GCA_021730345.1 Fusarium cicatricum
AATCCCCGCTGTTGTATGTTTCTTTTTCTTTTTTCCTCCTAGGCTCTACGAGAGCTCTTGGCGCTTACTAGACTGAAGTTGTTCTTCTTTTAAGCCATCTCACAGCGTGAAATGCGTCCCTGATAGTTACCTCATTGTAATACCACCTTCTCCAGTATGTAGATGGAATCTTTGGTCCTGTTGAACGGACTATCGATGTCCTGTGTCTAAAACTGACGTTCTTGTAGGCGGTCGACCACTCGTGGAACCTCGTATGAGGTGTTGGGTCTAGTCTATTTAGCACGCACCGAGCATATGCAGTCTCCAAAACTTAGACACAACCATGTCAAACCGCAAAAGAAACCTGAAGGATATTGTGCGAGAACGTTCAAAGGTAATTCTTATAGTCCATGACGATTTGAGAATATGCTTACGGTTCAAGAGGCACATCGATAAATGGACTAATAGTGATTTCGCTCGTGTGGTACCAGATACTAACACACGGGATCTAACATGATGAGATGCTGCTTGTTGGGACGACTCATAGTTGAAAAGTAGAGGAATGGTTGCATCAATCACCAAGTCTTCTTGCCTCGTATACCTGTCTGCCAGGAGAACTCCATCTTGTGTTTCACAAATACAGGCTGTCACGGCCGAGTGGTCGGTATATATACGATCATCTCTCCTTCGTATCCGACTGTGGTTGGCTTTTGGAATACGATTCTTGCCGTAAGTATGCTGTGAATTCCTCAAAATGTCCGAGTATTTCAATTGTTTAAACTGTCTGCCAACCCCCTTGATGTCCAGACAAAAGATGCCCTCAGGCAAAAGGCAGCGATTGAGGCGCAGAAGTAGCATCACATCCCGCAAACCGCCACCAATCCTTATGCGTCCCTACAAACAACCACCTCAAGGCCACAACCACGATCCACGGCAGAGGTGGAAAGTCATCCCAGATACCACCTTCAAAGGTCTTGTCGTGGAGAATCATGCTCAGCGGCAGAATCTCGGTCCTATGACTTGGGTTTCTCATGGCAGCAGACCCTATTTCAGCGCCTTTGTTGTCAAACCACTTTCCCCAGTCGCACTTGTTGGCGTACTCGTCCAAATCAACCAGCGTCTTGATCTCGTTGGCTAGATGTGTTTGCAGCGCGGGCATAAACGAGTCAATGATCCTTCTGAGCTCTTCGCCGTCAAGGTCAGCCTCTTCCTGGCGGACTCTGCTCAGGTAGTCCCTCATCGCATCGATACCATCATGAAACACCTTGTGCTCTTCCATGTTCCCGTCCATGAGCCCTGGTACTTGGCAGATCTCCTCGATCTCCGGGAAGATATTGGTCTCCTCCAAGGTGTGGTGATGCTGCAGTTCCTGGCTCCACATGTACGCAAAGCTGGCAAAATCGAGCTTGTCCTTTTGGGTGCCGCGCTGAGCCACGTTGACGGCTTGTAGATAGATGGCGTTGACACCGCGAAGGAGGATGTTGTGTATGACGGTCATGCCAGCGGCCAATTTGCGGGCTCCTTGTGCACGCTTGTCGAGCTGTGAGGGTGAGAGTCATGTTAGCAACTCGGCCACTGTCTGGCATACAACTCATGCCTGGGGCATTCATACCGAATCTCCAGCCATGGACGGGCTGATAAGCTTGAAGGGTCCATCCACCCAGGGCTTCTTGATGTCGCTCATAGTGTCAGCTAAAAAATGGCAGTGCTTTAGCGCGCGGTTCTTCTGTCCTCGTGTGAGTAAAAAATATGAGTGCAGCACATTGGCAGGCTGCTTCTCTCATATAAGAGACCCTGCATGTCCGTGTCTGACGTGAGTCTACTCCGTAGGACTACGAAGTAATACCCGTGTCTAGGACACTCTTGGAAATGTAACCTGCTTTGCTGTCTTTGTTAGGTTGACGATGTAACCCTTGATCCTTGTAAGGACTTTGCTGGCTTTCATTGATTGGTCGGCAGCTGAAAACCCAGTGCTTGATAAGCCCAAAATGGCATGGCCTTGCTGAGTATCACGTCTCATCCCATTTGCTAAAGCGAATCTAGCCTCCACAAGAAATTCCAGCCGGCACATTCCGCTTTCGTTGACTCGCCAGCCGCCCCATTCAGGACGAGTCTGGTGTTCCTCTTTCAACATCATCAGTTGATACTCAGCTCCCTGTCTCATCTGAGGGCCCGTATAACCTTTGACCTGCTGTTTCGAAGAACAGGTTGGCTCTGTGTCGCTGATCTTGCTTATTTGCGGCCTCACATCGCTAGCGAACTGTCGAGTCGCCTATCCGTTGCTTGAACTGGCTCTGAGTAAGCCACTTTACTCTATGGTACGCTGCTTCCTACCAGGATAAGCAAGTTCGAGGTGCAGATAATTTTCTCACGCCCCCGGGTTTGCCAAGAGGACGCTTTTCCGCGAGTATGCTTCGGTCGTCATGCTGCTTCAGCCGTGCTAGCCTATACGCGAATCGGCAAGGCCCTTGTCGGGGCCGTGCTTCTTCTAGTGTGGAAAGATAAGCCCGCAGGCGTTGATCACCGTCCACGGTAGTTGCTAGTGTTAGACGCCCTAGTTCATACATTGGTCCTCCGTCTCACGATTATCACAGCCATATCTACAATGCCTTCGCGGTCATGGACTATCTAGCAGGATTGACAATAGCCAGAAAAGATTTCATAGGGTTAGGTTCTTTCTTTAGGTTGAGGTACAATAGGAATTGTGTACTCTTTTGTGATTCAGTAGTGGAATCAACCTATTCATCGTCCTCGAGTCTGACTGGGAATACTACAGATAAGTCAGGTTTCCTTCTATAAGTCAAGACCAGAGGATCGGTAAGTCTGACGTCGCAGCTGTGTCTAATCCGACGCCAAAGATTACTAAAGCTGGTGTTGGTAGACCTAGCAAAAGAAAGAGGATGTACATGTCGATTTTCTGTCAGCTTCCGGAGACGTTCGAAAAATTGCCCTGGCAGATCGCGGGCTTATACCATGACGTTTCGCTATTTATTTTTTTATTTTTGAATACATCTTGAAATAAATAATCAGAAGCCTGAGATCTTGTTGACTAGCTTACGAAGCAGAGTGCCTCTGATGTTCATTTGTCTAGTGTTACTATGGTTTCTGCAACCGCCCCTTCAACAGGAGGAAAAGCATGGGGCATCTGAGATATTCATGTTGAGATCTAGGGTAGGCGAGAGGTGTTCCAGGGTTAATAGCAACAACATATGGATTGCTGAGCTGCGCAGTCGGACGTTAGGCCAATGATATTTCGATCGTTCGGAGTTATGACCTGCCTGGCTGAGTTGAGACCAGAGACTTCGGCACTAGTATGGGCCCCTTGGTTTCGAGCAGCACCGTAAGGAGAGACAGAGAACTCGAACTGTTTAGACGATATTGTGAAGAGACACAACTCTTTTCGTCTTCATGGTTAATCTCTCCACGTGCCGGCCACAAGCTTGCTTGCCTAGAGCTTACAGGAGAAGCAATACATAATGTTTTGTTAGTGAACAGCTGTGACAGGTTCCCGGTATTACCTGGCATGTCTCACTTTCCGCCAAGCTACAATCACGTGGTGTCACAGTTTCGGTTTCTACTTGAGACAGCCAATTCCGCTTCACATTGACTTCTTTTATCGTTACCTATACATCACGGTGTAAGCAATATGACAGAAGAAACGGTAATACGTCCAGATTCTGATCCCACAACATGTTCTTACAAAGCTATTAGACAATTCTTTTCGAATTCGAGTCTCGACTCGTGACCGGGTTAGGAGAGCCCATATGGACACCATATTTCTATTACCCCCATGTCATTCGACTTTCTCTCAGCGACGCGACACGTCACGATCTGCCAAAGAATGTGATTATCAAGCAAGAGGACCTGGCTCGAAATGGCACCACAACCTTGTTCGACACTGAAGTCCAGGTATACCAGCACCTACAGCACCTCCAGGGCAAACATATTCCTCGAATGTATGGCGTCACGGTGGTGAATGACTCGCGAGCTTTGATTCTCTCCGATATCGGTGGGATCACTATGATGAATGAGCGCATGCCATTCATTGAAGAAAGCCAACTACGTCTCCAGCTAAGATCTCCACTGGGGGCTATTCGACTTGCAGGCGTCCTGCTTGAGGATGCCAGTCCTAACAACTTACAACACTGCAACGGAAGTTTCATTGCATTTGATTTTGAGCTTTGCGAGCTTCGTGTGGACAGTAACATCGAGATGCTAGAAGAGGTTGAGTTTCAGATTGATGGTATTGTTGAAACCTACACTGGGCGCCAGAAAGCTCTTAAAGAGATGCGAGAATGGCAAAGGAAATGGAAATGAATTTTATCTTACATCGTTTCTGCTACTTGAACACATTGGAAGAAGATGACATCTTCAGTACTCTTCTTGTACCTGGTCGTACCTCTAGTAGCATTTTGATAAAGAAATCAGCCGGTCCCCTAACCGCTGAGTTGTAGAGGAAAAATGTAAGAGAGTGTGGATCGTGCCAAGTAAAAACCGGGTGGAAGATGAAGTTGACAGATACAGCATGAGTCTACCCAAGACAAATGGCCGAAATAAAGCGGATTGGCCAGGCAGAGCGAATACCTCTCCCAACTTCAGATAGCTGAGAGTTTGACACACTCAGGGTCAGGATGTGATAGCGCAGTTCCCGTCCAAGCATTGTTTCTATCGAACAAATGATTTCCCTAGCTCCAAGACAGGGTAAACTCGATATTAAACTCAAAATAAATCTCTCAGGGCGTACATTGACCTTTCTCATTTTACATTTCTCTGACGCTTCGGTAGCCTCAGATACTGAAATTTCTTTGGATCTTCAACCTTCGGCGGCCGGGGGACCAAAATGGGCGGGTAAGCGGCCCTCGATGGTAATGACCTTGATTGGAACCTGTGATGGCCTTGGTTAGACTTCCTCCAGTGTCTTGATACTATGATCGACATGAGTGAGCCCGATGGTGACGATAGCCCTGTCCTTTACGTCGAGACTTCTGCCTGTAAGATCGCACATCCTGTTGATGAGAGAGAGACCCATTGATGGAAACTCTTGTAAGACCCAATTTGTCTGATATCTTAAGCGTGTCTGGGCGTCGTGTGAGATATACCTTTCTTAATCCCCATGACCTCGGGAGTTAGGTAGTGTCGTTTTGAAGCCGAGTGAACTATTGAAGCAAAGGCTGGGGCTAGAGGCCATAAGATTGCCTTGTTCATGTAGAGCTACTTACGAAGCCCTATAGCAAAGAGTCCAAATAGAGGCTGCACATGTTCGAAGCAAAGGCTGTTTCTGGCCACGGTGAGATGGTGGGCAAAATCTGGTTGATTTGTTCGAGTCAGTTTCGACGCAATGGGCCTTGACGAGCACCTTTGAGCCAGACATGTAATATGTTTCATAGACCTATGAGATATATTGTTCAGACTGCCGTGCCAAAGTCGGCAAATTCGGAACTCGTCACGTCCGCGTACTCCAAGAAAAGAAGGTGGACATTTTTTGGTTGCGCCGACGCAAAATCAGCCTGCAAGCCCAGGCCTAAAGATTTCTTGTGATCACCTTATATATGGACGACAAAGCTCCCAGTACGATGTATCATGCTCAATACTCTCTCAAAGGCAAAGTGCTTCCACAATAAAAAAGAATACAGTTTTCTTCCCAATTTAAGTATTATGACCCAATGCTCACACATTAACCTAAACATAACCTCCTTGCTTAGTGTGGAAGATTAGACCCCGTGACTACTTATTAGCTTTAAGGCAAGCTGTGGACCGGAATCATTATCAAGAAGAGTAATGGAGGAAATCACACAAGTTAAATGAAAACCAAGAGGATCTATTCAGTCTATAACATTCTAACAAGAAATTCAATAACTCCAGTCCTCCAATCTTAAACCAATCATTCAACTCTGTGTAGCCCCGAAGAGGACGCCTCTTACTCGTCGGGAATGACATAGCAGAGAAGGCAGCCAAATTCGACATTTTTGGTAGCGATTTTGGCAGGAGTCTTCTTGGTGAACCTGATGCTACCGGGCTCAGTGGCATACTTGTTCTTGTAGCGCTGGCACATGATGTTATCGATCTTGGGCTTGGTGATGTCCTTGCCCTTGATCCAGACATCCTTGATGACGAGGTCGGTGAGGGGATATTTATCGTAATGCACGAGCTTGCCGATGGGAACACTGAACTGGTTCCTTGAAGGGGCGGGAGTGTTGGTGTCTTCGATAGCAGTGAGCTGGACGAAGGCAAGGTCTTCTCCGTCGGCGGCCCGGGGCTCGATGGGGCTGGCCGAGACCGCCGAGGCGAGAGCGGCGGCGACAGCAAAGATGGTGGTGAAATGCATGATGATTGTTGAATTAGAAGGAGATTTGATGGTTGTTATAGAAATTTAGGTGTTGTTGTCGGTGCGGTGTGGTGGATGATTGTGGTTATTGTTGTGTTGTGTGTTGTAGCTGAGTTGAGTTGAGACTAATGGGTGAAGAAACGAACTGATCAAGTCCTCAACACTCCTCTTGTATGCATTTTTATTCCTGGGAAATCGTCAATGTATTTTCCATCTTATTGTTGCCTCGTATAGAGTCCTCTAGTTTAGTGCTCGTTGCCCATCGTCGCATATCTACATCTACTACGTAGCACCTATCCCACGACGAGTCATGTGCAGGCTTTAACCAACAGCAAAACCAGACTCGGCTCGTTTCACTCTCGTTGGTACAGTGAGTAGTAAGCACTTGTTTTTACGAAAGCAGCAAGCCAGGGCCATCCTTGTCAGCCTGGGGTCTCGACCTCGTCTTGACAAGACAGGTATACCGATCCTCCCCACATAACTCAGGCACTCAGGTCATGGGGAATCAGGCCAGGCAGGATACACGAGACCGATTATGCTATTATTGGCTCTGTCTTGGGCTGTGATTATCTGCAGTCATGGCCCCACACTCATCGGTCTTGTGCATGCGATTCCACGTAGCATTCAACGTGACATCAGATAAGATTGATCTTTCTGTAGATACATGCATCTAATTACCATGTAGAGAATTCTATTTAAAGAACTTTGCTATTTACATGCTACCGAAAGCGGACTATGGATACGATCGCCCGTGCCGCGCGATTGATAGTCGTATGCAGCTTTCGTCGATCCCCGTATCTCATGACCCTGATGGTTCATAACAGACGGAGCACACTTTCGGTCTGATTACAACGTTCACAACAACAATTTATCAAACGCTGATTCGATTTGTTGAACAACTACCACAACCATCTCCGCCGTCGTCTCAACTGGTAAGCCGTCCTGGAGATGCAGCAACAGAGCCTACGCATGATTTCAGACCGCGATGTACGGCAGTGCAAGAAAAAGGTTTGCAGAGGGGGTCGTGGTAGGTAAAGATCACCTACTTTCCTAAAGCGCAGCATAAATACAGAGATCAAAAGGCGATACGATTCGCTAAGGCAGAGCAATATTATGTTAGTATCACTACTGACCCATCGAAGGCCGGGGTCTGCCTTTGAATACCCAGAGGAAAAGCATCCTTTTACTACCCTTAGTTCATGTTTGCTAAAACATTTAGACTATTTCAAGGGGTGAATGGACTATATATCACATCATTCTGCCTGCAAGATGAGTTCGCGCTCTCGGCCAAACTCTCACAACAAAGTTACCTCGCTATCTCTTGTCTGACTATTATATGGTAGCAGGATATCTTATAGGACCAAGTCCACGAAGCGTGTTGAGTAACTCAAATTCCATTCTCGGTAGTAGTGGTGGGGATATGAAATCTCTTGTCTTCCAACTATGCAGGCTATTTAGCTGAATGAGAGGCATCGTAGATTGTTGATTGCTTGATACTCCAGCCATTCTCCTTGGGGCGAGTAACTAACATTAGCCTTCGAAGATTCCAGGGGGACGTCTGAGGACATTCTGATCGTCTGAACCAAGTTGAATATCACCATTATGTTTACTTGGTGTCCAGATCTCTAAAAGAGGTATGTATGGGCTCCGTGGTTTCGGCTAGTGTATGGTCGGCTGATGAGAACGTAACTGATCTTGGGACGTGACGGAAGAGGTTGGACAGTTTCATGTGGTGGCTGAGGGCCTAAGAACAGGAAAGTCTGGATACACATCCTGTCGCTGGTGTCTGGGGCTAAGAACGACAAGCTCGTCGAGTTATCAATCTCAAACAGAGGTTGATTAATGAGTTAAAATTTAAAGGGCACAATTGCGCTACAATGTCTTGGATCATCTTGGCCGAACGCATATACATGCATGTAAATAATAAATATTTCTTCTTGTTCTTCTCGACCCCTATACATCAGGAATAGCTACAGTCAAGTGACATTTATCACCGATAGAATTAGTATTGCTAAATGATGCAAGAGATGCCTGACGTGGATGACTCAAAGAGTTGTCCAATTGCCCCATGGGCCTACATGCTTCTGCCTCCGGATCTTCCGCGTTCCATCAGGCTGGGTCTCGAAATACTCATTCAAGCCCGGCCTATACCCAATCTCCTTTTGCTTTGCCTTGCCAGCTGCCTCCGCTTGCTTCTCCGCCGCGGTTGGCGGCCTCGTCGGCAGAGGGTCGCCTTGTCTCCGTGCCCTCTCAACGGAGTGATGGAATCCCAAGTCGTCCTGTATTTGGCGGAGCTGTTCCGACGAAAGTAAACGAAGCTGCTCGTGGGTGGACGCAGAGGTATCAGTAGACGAGGACGCGACGGGAGCAATTGGAGCATGCACGAACGTTGGGATATCATCCCGAATACGCTCGCATGTCCAACACTGGCACCGTTCAAAAGTAACTTTGGGGTGCATCGGCGTCGTGTTGGAGGACGGGCTCTGCAGCTCGGCCGACTTGAGCTCCCCCTTAGACTCACTATCTTGACGGTGATTCCCAATCTCTTGAAGGAATAGTTGGTAGTGGTTTGGAAACATTCGGTGTGTCCGCAAGAATAGGTCAACGCCAAACGGTGCTTCTCCCTTATTTGTGCCGGCTGCTGTTCCTCTCAACTGAGATTCCAAGTACTCCTCGCTTGCACGCGTCAAAGACCCCCTGAGAGCACTGGAACGTATCCATAACAAATGGTGCGCCTCGTCAATAACCTTTTCATGCTTCTTGACCTCCATAAAGAGACCTGCCTCCAATGGCAGCGTATTACCCTCTGTATATGGTGGAGGACTTTCAAGATAGGTCAGGATGTCAGAAGACTGCCCCGACAAAGTAGAGAATAGGTTTTGCGCGGAACGGGGCAGCTCGAAGTGAAAACTCTCCATGTCAATAACGTCGCGGATTGCCTGCCAGGGAAAGCAGAGATGCTCGAGCCGGTGAATGCGGCGCTCGTGGTCACGGCATGCGTCAAGGTACGCATCCGGATCCAGCATAAAGGCGTACCAGACTAGCAGCACATCCAGAGGAGGGAGATGCTCCTTGGCCAGCTGCACCATGACCTTGTCGCCGGCGTGATGTCCGTACGCTGAAATGTGGACCAAGACGTAATTGATGTTGGACCACCAGACTGCGAACCGTGATATGGCTAGTTTTACCAAGACATCCCATCTTTGAGACTCGGGAAGTCTGATCGTTGGTGTCGAGGGATTGTCGTTGGGTTTCTCGGAATATGCTGGCAGGTCTTGAACCTTGACGTCGAGTGCGCTCGCGCTGAGCCGCAGGTTACGAAAACATTCAAGCAGCGCCAAATGCACGGCGGCGTGGCTGATATCAGGACACGTCAATATAGCCTGTGTATCTCCGGCCTCGGCGTCGCTAGGGGTAAAGGCATTGGCAAAGATCCTGGGGTCCGGGATGACGGTCTGTTTGCTGCCGGGTTTTGGGTTGGAGTATGAAGATGGTAACTTCCAGTCATGGGGATCTACTGATGGATCTACTGATACATCGGCCTGGTTGGCGGAGAGTTTCCCACGAAGACGATTGAATAGTGGCATGGCTCTGTTGTTGAGAGGGATGAATGTCAGCTATAGAGATTCGAGAAGGAATCGCGCAATTAGCAGGAATAACGGATAAATAAGCTTCAGTTCCACGTACTTGGAGTATTTCTGCCTGAAGGGTTAGCTAATGAGCCTTGCATGGATGGTTGAGGGCTGTGGATGGGTGATCTACATCCACAAGGGGCTATGTCCCTGCAGTTTTGCATGAGCGCCTAGTCATGGACAGAAAACACGAGACTGATTTAGCCGGGCCTCCGCCATAGCCAGTCTCAGATTTTATGTCCCCCAGCGATATGCGCTAACTAAGGTTGGATAGTAGTGCTGTGGCGGTGTAGAGGCGCAGTTCAGGCGCAGTACATGCCAAGATCTGGAACAAGCATTGTCCTTGGTCGATCGCTCGCTGTACTGAATCTTTAAATGAGATGCTTTCGATATTAAATTGATCCCTCCAGGTTGGGTATCACAAGTGTCTCAGAGACATTGACAAAAAAGGGAGCTCGAAAGCGTTTGATACATGGAAAGGTATCAGATTGCGGGAGCTTTTGGCACAGTCATCGAAGCAACAATGGATCATGGCGAGACAGAGACCGAGATCTTGTTGCGCTTGGAAACTGATTCGGCCATGACCGTTGCCAGGCAAAGGAATATGTGCGCCTGGGAGTAGGTTACCAGTAGTGATATATGTATTCTGTAGGACACCTTGGCTAGATCAAGCTTACGGAGTCAGACTATCATGGCAGCGATAGCATGTGCAAATTGGGATGATCTAAACACCAAGCACAAGTCACAGGAAACTCTGCAATTCACGGGAGGTCAGCTGAGTAATCAAACGGTTAGTCGGCATGGTTCTTACTCCACCGCGAGAAGGATCAGAATTGCGTAATGCACGTGTCAAACGGGAACTACGGCAAAGCATCAAGGCCGTACCAGACAGGGATGAGATCCAACACCTCGTTTCACATTGGCCGCAGTTCTCGCACTAACACGTAAGCACCATATTCGTGCGCATATCAGCTCCAAGTCTAACAGCGGGGCGAATACGAGCTTGATATTACATGAGATACGAGCATGTCACGCGATCAATTTCTTCACATTCAGGCTGATTCAGCGTACCAACCCATGTCAGAAAGAGCTTATACTCAAACTTCCCCTTGATCAGTCTTTAATTACCTCAAACGCGAGTCGATTTACTTGGCCTACTTGGCAGATACAGTCGCTTCCGCCGTCGTTTCATCAGCTCCCACTTTGGCCCTTAGCAGACCACCAGATCGTACACCTGTCTACATCTGAAGATCAACGGTGGTCGTGGGGCCAATAGACAGCAGGCTTGAAGCTCTGATTCCCGATAGGCGAAGCATATCAAAGCTGCTTGTTTTGCCTGGCATATTCGTTCGTTTTCGCTGCTGATTAAGTCAGCTTCCTGGCAAATCAACACCATGCTTCAGTCATGGAGAGACAAAGCCTCGCACAGCGCCATCTGGGCCCGTTTTCTGGTCTCACGTTACCCTCTCACCAGAATATTCGGGTTCATCATCGCTCTTTGCTGCATTTTGACTCTCTGGGAGTTCTCGTCGGATCTATCTTCGGCATACCAGAGGATTGCTCTTACGACTCATACCCCCGAGGAGCATGCCTCTTCTGGTCCTTCAGCAACAACAACAATAACAGCAAGTTCGACAACAAAAACTACTACTACTACTCATAATACTGGCGATCCACACATCCCTCAATTCACAGAACCAACCTCTGATATAGCGGAATTCTGGGTTCAACTAGCCGATCAACTTTACGAGTCCGAGCCAAAGGGTGATGAGATCGTTTCCCCAAAATCCCTCTCGCAGCCAAAGTTCGATCCCAAAAGCGGCGACGCCCAGACAGACATAGATGTCCTAAAACTCCCTGAGGAGCAATTCGAGTCATTAAAGGAAAACCATGAGGATTACGTTCAAAGCCTTGATGGCCTTGCTCCGAGATTACCATTCAAGCCAAACACCAAAGGCGTGGTCATCACCTCGCATGGCTCCAAGTTCGGCATCGCAGTCACGGCCATCCTCATGCTACGGTATACCGGATCAGAACTTCCCGTGCAGTTGTTCTTGGACTCAGCAAGCGACAATGAGCGTCAACTATGCAACGACTCACTGTCAAGCTTGCAAGTTCAATGTCTTGACATAAATGACTTTCTCGAGTTGCCCTCATCATCCAAACGGAAAACTCCAACATTAGAAACATACCAGTTCAAAGTCTTCTCCATCATCTTTTCCAGTTTTCAGGATGTCTTGCTTCTCGATGCCGACGCCTTCCCGATCAGAAAGCCCGACCACCTCTTCGATGCGGAACCCTACAAGAGCCATGGTCTGGTGACATGGCCAGACTTTTGGCTACCTACTATATCTCCTCTCTTCTACAAGATTGCGGGAGCTGAAATGCCAAATATCACACTCGAGTCTCGATGCTCTGAATCAGGAGTCATGCTGTACAACAAAGCGAGGCACGCCGACAGTCTCTTGCTGGCTGCTTACTACAACTTTTACGGAAAATACTACTTTCAGCTCCAGTCACAGGGTGCATGGGGGTCGGGCGACAAAGAGACATTCATGCAGGCTGCTTTAGTGCTTGGCAACCCTTTTTGGCAGGTTAAGCAACCTGCGGCAATGATCTCTTCCGACAAGGTCAACTATGGCAGCGGAATATGGCAGGCAGATCCTGAACAGGACTGGAAGCTACACTCGCATCATGATGACACTACGACACGGCGCAAGACAAAGAAGGTCAGAGTCGAAGACGATGAAGCAAACATTACGAGCACCATGTTTGCTCACCTTAACAGAGTCAAAGTCGACACCAGACACTTGAGCAAACTGGTGGAAGACTTGCTGTCCAAGGGAAAAGATGGAGGGGAGGTGACGAGGATATGGGGGCATGATGTTGACCGGGTCGTTAAGGTTGCAGGGTACGACCTTGAAAAGGCCATCTGGGAGGAGGTTATCAAGGCCAATTGCGACCGATCCTTGTTGGAGGAGTGTGAGAGGATACGTGATTATTATAACAAGGTGGTTGCGAAAACATAGATGAATCATAGACATTTGCCATACAGCGTTCTTGTCAACACCTCAAACCTCATCTTACGACTGAGCAATAATAAGGTTGTGTTGTCACATTATTTGCGAGTGGCCTGGCAAGCAAGCTTGTCGTAGATGCCGGAATTCAAAAACTGGTGCTTCAATAGGGATTGAAAGATCACGGTCTCTTTGGATAGCGCTGAACTTGTTGTCGGCATGAAGTTGCTATGTCAAGTGTTCAAAGATCATGAGTTCCAGTGAGAGATGGGCTCAAAGTGCTGCTAGAAGCCTGAAAAGCAGAGAAAAGGTAGATATTTATTACTTTAATACTCTTAGTCGATCGCAATTAAACAGGTAACCAAAGCCTAACGAGATAGTGTCTACTGTCTAGTTCCTATTAGTTTATTAGCCTTTGGTCAGGTTGGTGGTAAGGGTTGGTCTTACAGTAATGCAAGTGTGAGATCGCCATGAATCCTCGCCTTGAGCGTGATCTCAATCTCTAGGTTCAATTCGAGATGCAGACTGAGCGCGTCGCTTTTGCCGCCGCCACCTCCTTGCTTCTGCTGCTGCTGTTGGGGTTGCTGCTGTTGTTGTTGTTGTTGCATGTTCCAGTTGTTCTGTGCCATCTGCTTCTCGTCCTCTGATTCATCGTCCTCTTCATAGCGAGCCTGTCGCTTGCGTCTGGCCAGCTTCTGCTTCTTGGTCTTTGTAGACTTCCGCTTGGGCTTCTCCTGCTGTGGCGCCTCCTCTTCGTTACCAGACTGTTGAGTGTCCTTTGACACGTCCTTCTGCTGTTGTTGCTCCTGATCATGTTAGTCGTCTACCTGGACGAGTTTGGAGTGAGGTATGCCACCTGTGTTTGTGGTAGTGCCATGGTGAATGATGTGTGTTGTTATGGAAAGTGTAGGTGAGATGGAGTCAGTTATTGCTAAGAGGCTACGTACATGACCCTACTTTTGTTGTAAAGACTGACCTCGGCTGAATAAACAGGCTCGTAGCTCGTGGCTGACGCGCTAGCTGTCCACGCCGTCATTAACCAACTCCTGTAATGTTGGAGAACCGGTTTCCACAGTATGGCAGAGACTTTTCCTGCATAAATCCTTGTAATGACGTAGACGGGTGTTCCATGATCCCTGCTGTGGCTGGGGTAAGATTGGAGGGTATCTTCCAAGCCCTAGCGTTATGCCTTTAACATTTAGCAGCTCTGTTGCAGCGCTTAGCCGATACTACATTATGACCTTTGTGCTTGCACTCCGGTAACGATAGTGGGTAGATAAGGCAACAATCTAAGCGATACCTATAATTGGCCTAGCTCCATAATCATCGTGACCCCTCCTGAGGTCCTTGACAACTTAAGAAATGATAGCGCTAGACCAAAGACGGCTTTCTGCCCAGCATCTACGACATTTTGAAACCGCTCGTTACCCTACAGACTTGAATCGCTTTCGTCGTACTTTTGAACTTTTCAATCACCCATGCATTCGTGCCATCCGCGTGAGCCATCATTATTTCCCTTTATCATGGTGTCCTCCAGTGAGGACTGCCGTGAAATCCACCAAGCTTTGGGGCTGAGGGTAGGTACGCGTACCGGTAAATGGAATAAAAACTTGGTCGTTAAGGTGGTACGGATGCAACCCTGTGGAACAGGTAACTCAGTCAGTGAGCTCAACAAACACTTTTTTACGTACCGTAACTGCGCCCCATGACAACCATGGCTTTGTCGCACCTTGCTTGGCCGACGCGATCCAATCAATCTTTACACTGGCGATCCAGTCACGTGTCAAAGTCTTTCAGTGCAACTTGATGAGAGGCCGCGCATACCGAAGGTATTGATATTAATGTTACTGAGTCTTAATGACAATTGCAAATTTGACCCTTCTGGGAGTTTTTTTTACCTCTTCAATGGAACAGAACTCAACATGCTGTATTTAGACAAGTTTCTTCGAAATGGCGGGTTTGGTCCGATCTGAGCTGCAGGCTGTGAACCGCGCTGAGGAATGTTTCCGAGTATAGACTAAAGTCAGGGAGTATCAATTCATCGCTAGAGCCCTTGACCCAAGTATATGTGTACTATGTCCGCGAATCTAAAACTGGTCGTCCAAGTTCACAGAGGTGTCATTGGCAACAGCTGATTGGGGAAGCCAAGCCAGCCAAGATGGACCCTTCATGGAGGAGTCCACTTACAGATCTGCGCCTTCGGGTGAGCAGCCACTTTATTAGTTGATATGATGGCTCGTAGAATGACATGAGATGTTGCTGAAAACATTGTTCAATGGTCCTTTCAGAGTTAGCATTGGTACTTACGAAACTGACCCGACGCCCAGCCGTGCTTAACTAAACCCAAAAGGTTATCCTTTTACGTGACCCCGAGTCGAGGACTATGGCTCTGTGGGAGTTGCGAATTGCTTCCACAAAAGAATGGCGATTGAAACCTTTGTATATCATCTTCTTAATGTGTGGGTATTGGGTCATAATGCTTAAATTGGGTGAAAACATTGTCCTTTTTTATTGCGGAAGCACCTTGCTTTTGAGAGAGCATGTGAGGTCTAAGAAGCGTCTACTCACTTACATCCTGTAGCTGAAGGTATTCGAGGTTATAAACGAATTTCAGAAACAACGTTTAGAACCAACGAGAAAAGATATCTTGAGCTGTTCGCTAAAGCCACTGGCCTTTGCATACACTTGTTATTGTAACCCATATCGCTACTGCAATGGTTTTGGATAAACTTTACGGTGTCTGATATAAATCATCTGAACGTATAGGGTAGTCTAGTTTCTGCCGAAGAAGGAAGCACACTTAACTCGTTGAACTAATCAAACATTAGTACCCCATGCCGAGGATATCCGAATGGACAGTAATTTGGTGTCTAATAACGACCAGTCGACAGCGAAAGCTGAGAGAGACGGGCGTGCTCAAGGTCCCAGTGATACGGCATGAGCGTGCGGTTAACGTGCGGTTAGCCAAGGATACCATTGAGCCAGGTGCCCTACATCATTATCTGCTTTATGGATACTTTACTAAAGCAGCGAACGTGACCTAGTCTTTCATGGGTTCTCAGTAAGTCATCTCAGCCGCAACAATACCTAAGTATCCACCTTGATTGATGTCAATACATTGCTATAAACTCGGGCTATAACTTCCATGTCCGGAAATCAACTCCGCGTATGCGTAAGTGCGGGGGAAAACACGGGGAAGCGCGGGGACCGGGCTTACGGGATCCCGAGACGCCGCCGCTCCGTCAAACCTTCCGTCTCATCCGATCATCTCTAGATTCGTGCCTTGGCAACTCGTACTATCCGGGCATGCCGGAACTACAATTGGCAGGTATTTCTGATCAGTATCGAATGATTGGCTATCTCACGCTGTCTTTCTATTGCGAAACGCGGGGTACAAGCACCATGCGGCAGTTGTAAGCGAGCCAGGAACAAAGATATAAAGAGCTGTCTTGGAACTTCACAAGCTCTTTCGTGTCCGATAAGTCGCTTTCAATACAACAAACCTACTCATATCAACACGGAAGCTGCTATCACGATGCCTTTGGTCCATAAGCCAGGAAACTTCCGAGCTCAGTCAGACCAGCTGCAGCAAGTTCATCCAAGCGTCAAAGCCTTCATCAACGGTTCGCTAGACCTCTTGAAACATGCCGCAGGACTTTGCACTTTACTTACTTTAAATGCACTGTAGATGCTGTCACGACAGCCCCGTCTCCTATTCCTTTGACAGCCGGCTACTTTCGCGTGGAAAAGGGGGGCGCTCCAATGACAGCCACATATGATTACGACGAGGTCAAGGTTTTTGTCGAGGGTGAATGCTATATCAGTGACGAGACGGGCAACAAGGTCTTGGCACGCGCGGGTGATATCATCTTGCTGAAAAAGGGCACCACCGCTACCTTCAATGCCGAGACAGCGGATTCCGCCCTGATTTTCTACGCTGCTCAGCGAGCGAAGCTATAGAGAAGTAGTTTCTAGATAACGATTTCTATGCGCTATAAAGAGCAACATGACGCACCCCAAGCAAAGAATCTCAATAGAACATACCGAATTGTTTCACAGGCAAACCTGTTACTCACAAACTGTTGGTGACTCACGATCCATGAGCTATCTCCCAAGCTCACATACTCGCTCTTTCTTCAGCATCGGAATGCTTTTGTAGACTCTTCGCGACTGTTTAGCGTCAGATTAATTCTTGCTTCGTTTGGACTGTTTGAGTTCGACGCTACCGATTTTACTGCACTTACTAGCGGGATGCTGTGGCACCAGCTCTGGCCCTGTTGCAAGAAGAACAACTCCTCATGTGTGCATTTCTAGGGCGAGGAAGGCTTTTAGCTTCACTATATTCGCTTTAGTACCTCCTGCAAGGGGCAAAGCTCAACACCGGACTGCTGGCGTCAGCGATATTTTCACCAAGAGTTTGGCTGCTTCCAGCAGGAACTCGTTCGCAGTCAGACCAAACACTATGAATAGCCCCTACTGTTCTATTTACACTAACAGCTGCTCACTTAAGGGCAGCGTACTTGTACAATAATACAGCGCACAGTTTCACCAGATCTCCAGTATCGTAAATTATCTTTGATGTAAATGCTTGACTCCAAAGCTTCTCAACTTGCTCCAGGAAAGACTTATGCCTAATGTATCATGAGAGGTTGTTCTAGCCCTCAGTGGCTACCAAAGCTGCTTTTTTGTCCATGAAACAACTCGCGTCAATAGCGACTACAACAACTGGGAATCATCATGCCTCGTATCAATTCATCAAGACCAGTGGACAAAGAGAGAAAGACCGTGTATAACTCCGGACCCCACCACGTCGTCAAACTACCCAAAGCGTCGAGCTGACCGTTAAGAACGTCAAACCTACCTTATATGTGACTTCTTGTTTCATAACACTGCCCATACCGCTGATAATCCGGGGCCATACAGGAAAAACTGCTTAATATTAGCTAGAATAGCAATTCAATGAGCTGTGCATCGTTAGGGTGCGTTGATTCTTCGCGTAGTAGCCTTTAGTTGTTTGCGTCTGAACGGCTGTCCAACTTCCAAGACTAGCCCACAGTGGCCTAGCAATATCGACTTGCAAAAGATACAATGCATGCTAAATGTGCGTTGAAGAAGAACTTATACTCTTACATGATTTTCTCAGGCTGACAGGATCACTCAATTCTTCGTCGGTAGGGAGACCATTCGGTTGATCTTGTTAATCGCAGCTTTCCCGACCTCCTCTGACACCCAATTGTTAGCCTCAGGTCGCTCTGTGCATGCTTCTTCGAATCTTCGAGCCTGTAAATTGAGGGCTGCAATGCTTATGACCAGTGTTGGACATTGCCTATAGTGGCTCTATTTTCTTTCCGCGTTGCTCTCTAGATTGATCCCTGAATCTCGTGCGTGCTCTTTATTCAACGACCAATACCACCTGCTTATTTCATCGAGCATACTTGTGTGTCTATTTGGATAGTTTGGGGATCGTGGCTCACACTTCACATTGGACCGGCTTCAGTCCATTTTCCGACTACTGCATGTACAGGAATGCCTCGTCCTATCTTATCTACCTATGGAAGTTAATAGTCCCGTTACTGATATTACTTTGAACGCCACTATTGTGGGCACCGAAGTACACCGTGCCAATATTTTGACCTTGGCCTTTCCTCATCTCTTTAGCTGTTAATTGGACGTTTTCGTTCAGGGCCCCGAGGAGGTCGACAGCCTGCTCCAAGGCAAATTTCTCAGTCTCGACTTGGTTCCTAGCGTTGATCTGATGGGGATCCTCCTCAAAGTCATTCAACGATGCAAGATGAAGCTTTTTCAGTGTAGCGTTCACCTCAACCAGCTGCTTTTCTGTGGTAGAGACTGCGCTCAAAAGCTGAGTCTCCTTCATCGATACCAATTTCAGTATCTCTTCGCTTGCGCTCGTTTGTTGAAGGGAACTATAGCTATCTGCAGTCAGTATTATACCTAGGATCTTTCTGTTGATATGTACGCCTACAGGTTCGCAGCCCCGATAACAGAAGTAAGCGAGAGTTTGCAATTCTGGAGTTGGGACGATGTCGACTTGATTTGATCTTGTTTGAAGAGGCCGATTGAAGTTCGGTCGCGCCAAGATAGCTTCCCATCCTTGCCATGCCGGGTCCAATGATCGATGGCGGCTTGGAATTTGCTGCAAGACTTCTTGCATAGGCTGATTGCGGTCTTAGACTGTAAGACAACAGGTTCGCCTAGTGACACCCATTGTTGTTCAGGCACTTCTTGAATGGAACCAATGACGTGTTCAATGGTCAGTAGCTCTTCTCCAAGTGACTCGATTTCGTTAGGCGCATCGCTGATAGCCTGGATATTGTCTCGCAAGCGTTGAATGCACTGAACCGTCGGCACGGTTATTCCCACGACACCAGCTGTGATGCTCAAAGGGTCCATGGTTGATAGCTCGTCGAGATGATGATGAATGTAACTCTTTCTGAACAATCACAGGTTTCAGCTGAAAGAGGGGTAATGTTAGATTGGGCAGCAATCACATGAGTTGGCCATGACCAACAGCTCAGCCTGATTTTACCATGGAACCTGACAGATCTTGCTCCTACAACAACAACAACAACAACAACAACAACAACATCCAGCAACACATTCCACTATGGCAAGTCACGTCTTTTCTGGCCACTTTGGAGACCGCAACAGCGGGATTCAAGTAAATCAGAGCAACGCACCCATCTAAGCGAACTTTCACGATCCGCCTGGTAGTTTGCATCCAAGCCAGCTTTCTTTTGAATGTGACCGCTGCTAACACCCCTATAGAGCCAGTAGAGCTGACCCCGCTCCCATACGCATCGATTCGATTCAGCCGCGATCCCATGTTCGTCGACCGTGGAGACATACTCGACCTGATCGATCGTGAATGTTCCGAGCCGGCCGGTCGCAGTGCTATAGTAGGTCTCGGTGGCGTAGGGTATGTTTCTAGATCGAGATACCTTGGCATATCTAACAAGGAAACAGGAAGTCCCAGCTAGCTATCGAGTTCGCTTACCGACTTGCGGCGCGCTCGTCTGAAACCTGGGTATTCTGGATTCATGCCAGCACGCAGGCTCGTTTCCTCGAGGACTACATGTCGATTGCCAACAAAGTCAAACTGGTCGGTCGCCATCGCCGAGATGCTGATTAACCCCAACCCAAACAAACCGATGTCTAGTATCCTCCATAGTGCAAAGCTGACCGGACGTGAACTCAAGTGTGTATTTGAAAGATGGATCGGCAATCGAGGTACGCGATTCCTTTCCGTTGGGGCAGTCAAGCTCTTGGTCAATGTTTCCTCCGTTGCCAGTCCGGATTCGGACCCGCCTACCTGATAGTTCATGACTGGTTAGTCCATTGTGATTCGACTGAACTATACTGTCATTTTCAGGTTGAAACTTAGCATTGTTCCCCCGCTCTGACACGTTGAGAGGGATTTGAGCTATGACCTGTAACTGGACAAGATCGAAAGACTGGGAGTAACCCCTTGATGCGTATTTATGCGCAGTTATTATTACTGGCACTAGCGTTGCATTGTCGTGGCATAGCTCTCTATTAAGACTAACGCGGTAATTCCCATGTCAGCGAGCACAGCATGTCAGCATGTTTCAGCGACAAGCACTCAATATTACCACAGCTTTTACAAACATGAACGAAGGAAACTTTCCTAGATCCTCACTAATTACCGGTACGTGGAGGATACAGTAGACATGTTGATTGGTAACGGTTGAGTCAAGTAGAGTTTGGGGGCGGCCTCATGACGGCCCCTATGACGCCACAAGCCCATCACGTGTCAATGAGGTTCTTCTGATCTTACGTCAACATCATCTACGCATATTGAACATCGGATCATCTACCCAACCATGCGGATTTCCATGATAGATATCGGCAGAGCACTATCACTGTCTCCTGGCCTTGAAAAGCCCTTGAGTAGTGACCTTGCAGGCGAGCGACCAGGCAGCCTCTTATCATCGGAGGACGCCATACCCGGTGGTACACCTTTCAGATTCTGCGAGGCATCTCGTTCTACAGACCTGTTCAGTATCACATCCGTCGAGCTCACGAAGCAACCGATCTACATGTATGTGCCTAGAATCCTTCAGTTATCGGTCTGTTGCTGATGACGTTCCGTAGAGACGATAGCTTCTTCGTTCATCTCTATGGTTCTTTCCAACATTCCTTTGCTCCAGGAGCAACACTTGACATGACGTTGGACTGCGGATCTCACTGTGAGGAATACGGTAACCCTCCAGGGGAAAGACCAGGCGAGACAGTGACCTTTGATTTCTGCAAGATGAGCCGGATTGAGCAGCCCCTAGGGGCTACCAAGAGGGAGGCGAGCTGTCCACCTGTGGAAGGCTATGGGCTGGTCACCTCGGAGGCCTACATCATGCCCATGTTTCTCAACACACCGGTGAGTAGATTCCCTTAAATTTTCTTAATCATCTTCGGGATATTGTTTGTCTCAATTTGAATATCAAGGCTCACTTCACTGACCAAACGCAGGGTTGGTATAACTTTACGTTTGATGCCAAGACGGCCGATGGCGAAAGGATCTATTGTTTGACGGCCGAGGTCTGCTTGAGATGGCAAGATGAGGAAAAGAATAAACATTATCCTCCTGGACGCTGGAATGATTGTAGATGGCCGTGATGAAGTGTGGTAACGTTGAGCACATGGACCAAGTCGAAAGGGAAGCGCACGAAAAGAGTGGGCATATATTATTTGGGCTGTCTTAGGGCGAGGTCTAAAAGATCATTACTATGTGGGACTGTCGAACAAGCTGTAAAATGCAGACCTGACTCCGAGCGTAAGCATAAATCCCTGCACGACCACGTCAATCGAGTCTGCGAGCATTCGTATGCTTAAACGTTGAAACTTTTCCCCCGGTTCAGAACATCTATGACCTGAAGTATTTCTCTCGCCTCAACATATCAACTAGCGTCTTCTGCGATACACTCCACTCATTGAGTCATCAAGGCTCAGGTTTAATGACCATCCTTGCCGTTGTGTATTCGAGATGCTTGTTGCCTACTGAGTTTTGATGAAGACTAGATCCTATTCGTTTGAAGATGAGTTGAAAAAGAGTTGTAAAAAGTTGAATGTTATTGTATTATTTGCACGACAATCTCGAACTTGCAATCTGCGGAAACCATGGGCTGTTTGACTTATCTATCAACATTATCGGTGGTTCCGCCAACATTGGGTTACTAAGCATATGATTGAGCCAACAGAGCTCAACTGAGACTTTCTTGCCTACAGTGAAGATCCCCCTGTTCACGCAGCTCTCTTCTGTATAAGAAAGATAAAGTTGCAGCAAGGCGCAATATGCAGTGTATAACAGATGCTGTCTTACCCTACATGTTGTCGGTAGCTTCAGAGATCTGACAATCAGTGTACTAAGGTTGAAACCCATTCTTGCACCTCAAACTCCGTTTATTAAATGTTCCATCGCCCTTCTATTCGCTCTTTACGGTCTTGCACCGGGTCTGTGATTTTGTCCCTTTTGCATCGGCCCCAGAAGTTACACATCATCATAGAACCCGACCAATGCAGGAGGCGGTTTCTGCCACTACTCTAGCGTTGGCTACGTGACCCGCGGTCCAGGGATGCAGATGTACAGTTGTTGAACTATTAAAGATATAAAAAGAGACGCGTAACTGGTTGAGTGGGGGAATCACGCGGAATTACTGTCCCCCCGCTGATCTTCGAATATAAAAAGGTCAGCACAGGCTGTTACCCCGCGATCCATCATCATCTCACCTCTTTTTACCTTTATTCCTTGATCTTTCTAAACTTTGCTTTCAACTGTCATGTCAGGCGCAATGAACATCCAATCACTTCCCACAGAACTTCTGAACAGAATTTTCTTTCATTTGCACAATGCCAACGACCGTCGTGAAGATATCAAACACTGTCGCTTAGTGTCGCGATGTTTCAGCAATGCCTCCTCGCCATTCTTGATTACCAAGGCCTATGTTCGCCTCACCTTGGACTCATTCGCCCGTCTAGAAACCATTTGCAGTCATCCCATTTTCAGCAAGAGCGTCCAGACGGTCGTGGTTAATTTATCCTACTACGAGACCGAATTAGCCTGCGATAGGCAGTTGTACATGCAAGAAGCGAGGGCCAGGCTTTTGCGACACGTGGAAACCTATGAACGCCTAAGACAATACCGCAGAAAACATCCCATGGCAGACGGTCTATACGATTGGCTAGCAAACATGGCCTGGGGACACAGCAATGAACTTGACAAACTAATCAGTGGCGAGCCAGATGAGGCATTATCAACGCCGATCGAGAAGGTATATTCCAGAGCATACGACTTGTACCAACAGAAATACAAGAATCAGCAGAGTCTTCGTCAAGATGAACAACACATCAGCCGCCTATGTGCCGCTTTGTGTTCGCTGTCTAATCTTGTATCTCTAAAGTTTGACGACACTCATGCCTGGGGCTCCGATGTACTGGACGCTGCTGATTTCCTCGATACTGGATTCGATCGCAGTCTGTTGAGGCATTTGGATTCTGCGCTACGCAAGTCTACTTGGTGCGGCTCTTTTTATACAAAGGACACGACAACTCCACCTGTTGAGATGCTTGGAACTCTGTGCTCTCAGCTTGGAGAGAAGGGGCTCAGGCCTAGAATCCTGGGTTTGTCCTTGACGCCTCCCCCAGATATGCGAGTCTGGCAACTGTCATCAGCTCAGCAGGCCGGAGTCAAAGATCTTGTTTCCCAGAGTACGCACTTGACAATGCATGTGGATTTCGCCGCACGCGATCATGCTCGCCGCTCGGCAAACCCAAGGCATGAGATGCTTCCACTTTGCTCTATTACCCAAGCATTTTTCAGCGCACCCAACCTTGAGAGTCTGCACATCCGATTCAGGGAATATCCTTCCGACTCGACGCCAACTGTTTCTCTTGGCGAAATCTTGCCTCTGCAAACTTCATGGCCACGGCTCCACACGTTGTATCTATGGTGGCAACCCGCCACCATCACAGAGTTGCAATCCTTGGTTTCTCGGCATTCGAAAACTGTTCGTGACTTTGTTTGGTATTCTCCCTGGCTTTTGGAAGGGAGCTGGCCCGATGCAGTTGACATCATACGTGGTTTCCAAGGTTTGAAGGAATTTCGCCTGGAGTACCCACAAGGGGATCCTAATACTTCGACTTTCGAATGGCCGGCAGACGAGGTCAAAAAGTACATGCTGCGAGAAACAAATGAAAACCCTGCACGGTAAATACTGCCGGCTGTAGGCATCTATTTCCCATCTCTATGATGTTAAGAAAGGTTATAATGATGGATAGTCAATAAAAATGTACAAGTTATTATGTATGTTTCCTAGTCTATTATGGGTATTCTTTGACATTCTCAGCTCCAAGGACTATCTTGGCAATCTTTCCAATCTTGCTAGGCGTTCAGCTATTATCAACATTCCAACTCCAGCTCTACGCGTTCTACTTCGGCAAATTAAGGTCATCCAAGGACGCATTAGACCTTGAAGCCGTCTCGGGCCGTTCCAAAGATTGCATCTCCACATCCACTTTGACATAGATCTTCCGACTCGACGCGGCATCATCCAGTCTCTCCCAGTCACGGTCCCCTGGCGTGCTCTGACCCTTGTGCGTGCGTCGTGATCCAGAGCCTACCACAGCCTTGCTTGTTACAGTTCCCCTGCCTCCTGCGTATGGCGTCATTCCGCCTGACGACTGTCCGTGGGACGAGTCAAAGTTGATCCAGTTCTTCACGAGCCTTCGTAGGGAATGTAACGAGCCGGCAATTAGGCCAGTTCCGGTCTCGAAGACGGACCAAAGGCCCATGTTGCTAACATTGTCTGTAGACTGTATTAGTCGAGATGGGCGAGGGGTAGGAAAGGGTGAGATCATACGCAAGTAATTCTCCGGTACGGCATAAAATCTGATATAAGGAAGCCTCACGATAGTCGCAATGGATGCCCTATTTAGAGAAAGTTAGCCATCAATCAAGGAGGCAGCAAAGGGAATATGAAGTGATGTCTTACAAAACACCCAGGCCAAGAATGATGCTGATGGAGATCTTGGTCGCACTCTTCATCTGAGCTTTGTAGAGCATAAAAGCCGGCAGGATTGCGCAGACCCAGTCGGTCGCCACAGTTGTAGCAGACACCAAGTAACTGAGACTTGTAATGACGATAGGCTTGGCGCAAGTGCCCGCTGAGGCATCCCAGTTTGCCGGGATGGGATTACATATGGTCAAAAGCCCAATGATGACGACAACGGTGGAGATGCATGTGGCTGCAAGTGTTATCCAAATGATGATGCGATGCATCTTGACGACAGCGATACGAAGGAGAGTAACGCAGATGGATGTTTTGATAAAGACCAAAGAAGCACAATAGAATGTCTGGAACAGCCACATGTGCTGTTGAAATGTGTAAGTCAAGTGCTTTGATGGGTATATCTGGTTCAAGGCTCCTTACCATGCGGCCATTACGCTGCAAGTAGTCGTTGAGACGATCGTCTCTCGCACCCATACCAACATAGGTCCCTCGTGCTATGACACCGACAACAACCATATATAGAACCTAACGTTAGGTGAGCTTGATGTCGAAACGAAAGGAGTGCATTCACTTACCCAACCGACTAGCATTAGGGCATCGTCCATGGCGAAAAGGCCATGTCTGAGTTTGATGCCGCATCTCAAGCCCACCACTAGAGTAGATGGGGGGACGAAGCAGAGGGTGACCACAAGCAGAACAAGTCCAATACCCTCGGGTTGAATGGACTTGATGCTAGGGTCGACCCCGGTGGTAATGCTCGTGTCAATGACTGCCATGGTGGATTTGACTGACTCTGTCAAGTAACGTCTCTGTCGACCCAACGTACGTAGGGTTAGCTCCCGACGTTTTATCTCAAACCCTGATGAGATGCATCCCTTTTATTCACTTTTCCCCCTTGATTCTTTGGTGTGGATCGTCTTGGGCTGACGTATGAGACGCTGGATTGACTTTGTTAGTCTCTACTAAACAGATTCGCCATGTAAATCGCAGAGTCGCGCCAATTATTAGCCCGGCAAGTTAGTAAGCCTCTACGTTGCGCTAGATAGACGATCCTTCTTGCTCTGGTTAATGTGGCGTTTGGTAAACGAGCGTATCCGTCCCCGCGGGACTAATGACTCCACCACTTCTGACACGACCTCAACTTCCCGGGGTCAACGAGTGCCCTTTAATCCCCAAACTGTTAGAGGTCCACTGACACTCACATGCAATGAACCCAGTGGCTTCTGAATTTGGTATCGATTCTGATCGACGACCTGCAGTAGTTGAATGAATCAGTGACATGCAGAAGCTGGAACTTGATCCGTTTGGCTGGCACGGCTCTCTAGCTTCGGAGCAGATACAGCCGCTCCTTCAGTCCTTACCAAAGGGTCGGTTTTTCTTCAGATACGAAAATATCATCGTGTTGACCCTGTTGGAGATCATTATTTGTTGCCGAGAGCTTCCGGATCATCAGGACCACTTGGTTCCTAACAGGCAGACTACACGAGTCTCCCACAAAAAGGAAATAGATTTGCGTGCCTTGACTCGGTAATCTGAGGCCCAAGACACCGGAGTTGTCTACCGTTGGCACCCAAAACGCCCGGACAGATGCAATGATTCAGGGCGCACAGACCTCTCGACGAGTCCTTGAAGGAGTAGCATGTACTTGTGACAGGGCTGAAGGAGAAGACCCCTTTGAGAGACATTGTAGCGCACAATGACTCAGTGTGTATGATCCCACCGAGTTATCATCAAGCCACCCAAGCAACTGGATGAGGAGCCTTGCTAAAGTGGCAAAGTCGTCTCACGTTTTCTGGCTGTGACTAGGGTACCCCGACAGTTCCACTTTCACGAACCTTAGAGTTCAGACTATGGATGGCCGCTTAGCCACTGACGTGGATGTAGACAACCCGGCCCCCCCCCCCCTGACTTCACCCGGCACCCTGCTCCATAAAGTGGATCAAAAATTGATCAACCCGGCCCCCCGGGTCCATTCTTTTCCGGTGCCGCGATTGGCTGACTAAGGTGGAGCAGGGTGCCGGGTCAGCTCTATTTAATGCATGCCTCTGCACCACCAAACCTTCCTTCTTTCCTTCCTTCCTTCCTCACATC
>JAJODA010000377.1:0-32577 GCA_021730345.1 Fusarium cicatricum
CGGGGTGAGGGGGGAGTGGGGGGGGGAGGGGGGGGCACCGCAGGTCTGGGACTCAAAGGGACGGAGTGTGATTCGCCATTTGGAGTTGAAGGAGCTGGTGCTTGATCCTGTCTCGCTGCGACAGGTTGAGTGGGAGGTAGAGTACGGGGGTCATGATATCATCTTGTGATGGCGGTACTCACTTATACAGAAGGTAAACCGGGTGGGGATAGAAGAGAGTTGACGTTAGGGACATCAAAGGATTGGTGCTTGATACATGTCACGAACACATATTTATGTCAGAATAGAGAAACGAGAGGAAATATACTACCTACAAGCATTTTTAATGATCAAGCAGACATGAACATGATTTATGCGCAAGTTGCGAAATTAGTAAATTTGATCGCGGAATAACACTTACTTTCCTTGCGTCGCATATCGCTCAGAGTACGGACGCATTGCTATCAATTAACTACATGTGCTTTAAAATGTGTTTCAGGGTGTGAATGAGCTGACTTACAGTAGAAGGGTTGTTTATTCTCCTCCATCGTCTTGCCTTGTTGTACTTGGAATGTCCCCTTTTGAAGAATGCGGCAATGTACCTGAGCACAACGCCAGTACTGGGGAATAATTCCCGACATCATGACGGATAATTACGCAAAAAGACAAGCTGGACAAAGGGGCTTCAGAAGGCGTGCAATGGCGTAGAGGAGTTCGTATAGACGATGTGCTGCTCCAGCTGCTGTGCGCCTCTAAGAGCACTCTTCAAGGGATCGGCCGCGAAGAACATAAAAATATAGTAATATCTCACTTGAGTTTTGGCCACAGTATGACGCAGTAACTCGATTGGCTCACATTGAAGATTGAGACAAAGATCAACTGGTATTTTCCTGGTTGGCTAAATGAGTTGCGCCGCACTTGATGTCATCGATCTTTTAGTGACGATCCTCTGACAGCATGGAGCTACAGCTTGTATAAAGGCATCAACAACACTCCGAAGTTTCACTGACACTCAAGTGAATATTTCAGTCAAAGTATACAAAACTCGAGACATAACTGAGTTTGCCGCCTTTTATCACACAACATCACCTTTACGAAGCCATGTCTTCCAAAACACAACCGCCGGGCGTTACATCTCCGTCGCAAACGGAGCAAGAAGAGGTTTGTCCGTCCCTCACCCACACTTTGTTCGTCTCACTAACCAGAGCAAAACTCACAGCGCAACATTTCCCTCTGCAAGGAATACATGAGCATCGCCTACTCGCCAACCGACAACAAAGGCGGATCGTCAGTCCAGCACCTCTGCCACCCCGACAGCTGGTTCTGGGCGCCCGCCACGTTCCCCGGCTGCGAGACGCCCATGGACTACGCCGACTCGCACGCGACCGTCATGGCCAGCGTCGCCGACCTCAGCATCATCCGCTTCGACCAGGCGTGGGCCAAGGACGGCCACGTCCTGCTGCGGTACACGGCGCAGGGCAGCCACTGCGGCGAGCCCTACAAGGGCATCGAGAAGACGGGCCGGCGTGCGCAGTGGTGTGCTGCGGCGATATTCGAGGTCGAGGACGGCAAGATACGGAGCTTCACCAAGGACTGGGATCAAAAGACTATGCAGGTGAGTTTCACGAGTCGTCAGTGAGTAAGTGGGTGTTTTGTCGTGCTGATGCTTGGGAATAGATTCAACTTGGTTGGGCGCCTGTCCAAGAGAGTGATGATCCGAGATGGAATGTCAAGGCTCTCGGCAGCCCTGAAGAGTCGCGGAAGAACAAGAGCTGAGCATGTTGCGTACGAGATATCATAGAGGTATATGACTTGGAATGGAAAGCAAGGATGCAGGCATGCTTCGATAGCTTCTCTGTAATATCACTCGACAACATACGAATATAATCCAATACCCGTCAGATCCTGATACATACGACCATACCCATCGGAAAACTCGGGATCCCGTCCGCTCTCCCATAGATAAGCCGGTGAGGGGCGGATTAGTAGTTGGGTCGGTGACGACCAGCGAATCCCCGCTGTTGTATGTTTTTTATCTTTTGCCAAACGACATCTTTGCTTCACGTGGGTGTTCATGCGTTCCTTAACAGAGTAGCAGTTGTTGGAGCATGCACAGGAGGGAGGTTGTCTCCCTCAAGCGTGGCCTGAGAAATAATGAGGACTGAAACACCAAAAACTCTCAAAATCATGGTGCAATTTGCAATAACATGGAAAATCCTTCTGTTCGTCTTATGTAAAGTAAAGCTACTCCTTAAGATTCGCTTCTCTACAGTACCATATCATCCAATATCCCACCCTGGCCAGTCCTCGACATACACGTAGCTAGAACGTCATGAGTAATGAAACCTCTCAAGAAAATAAAACGCCTCCCGGCTCCCAAATTGCACTCCTGTTTCTCAATATTCCCCTCCCTTCACGTGTAAGCATCGTCATGATGCAGCAGCCCTCTCCGCCTTTTGCTCTGCACTCTCCTTCTCCAGGAGACTCCCGAGGTGCTGAAGGTCTTCTCGCGCCCGAGGATCCCGCTCAAAGATCTTCCGAACAACTTCCCATTCCCGCTTTGACATCTGATACGCTTGCGGGAGGATGAATTGCACCGTGGGTACGCTTATCAGGGGTCCGAGAACCTCATGAGCCACGGCAGTGCCAGCCTGCTGCGCCTGGTACTTTTGTGCCTCCGACATCTGCGTAGGGGCCGCAAGCTGACTTGGTGGGGATGCAGCTGGTACTGGGGCCGCAAAGGGTCGCGTGTGAGGGGGTTGTGGAATAGGTACTGGTGTTGTTGACTGTAGGTGAGCCACAGGTGAGTGGTGCGGGAAAGCTCCCTGGGGGGCTTGAGGCGTCGCTGGCGAAAATGTAGGACCCGACATTGACACTGTAGAGTTGCTTCGCTGGGCGTGTGCCGCGGTGATGGGTGACCCCTGAACATTTACTTCCTGCTGATCCGTAGTCCCGTCCTTGATTTGCTTGAGCTGCTCAGGGTCATTGCGGTATACAAAGACCGCCAACAGCATCGGCTCGGTCCGGTTCTTGGGAATCTTGTTGTCGACGAGATTGAGCATGAACTCGGGGTAGTTGTCCTCTCCAGGAGGAACCGGCACGAGATAAGTGTCTCTGACATTGCCCACCACCTTGTCGCCGATGACACCATATCGCTTCTTGCCGACAAAGTAGTCGACAAGAGCATTAAACTCGTCATGAGAGGCAGGGGACACAGGCGTGATGCTGACAACGATAATATCGGTGAAGCTGCTGTATCGGAGACTGCAGAGGTACTCGATGGCACTCTGCTCTGTGATACGACCGGCCACTGTCATCCGCTTCGGAACCAACTTTGACCATGGCCCAACAGCCGCAAAGTTGGCGCCGCCGACATGCTTGGCTGTTGCTGGGAAATCCGCGATCGAGCTCATAGCCAGCGAACCGCGCCAGATAACGTCCGGGTCCTGTGTATCCTCAGTGGGCGAGTAAGGCGGCGATTCATTGTCTTCTTGCAGCATCCGGTCTACATCGAGATCCACGCCCGGGCCGTTAGCGGGGGTTACGAGGGCAGATGGTCGGCGGTTCTGAGAAACAGTTGGAGACTTGACGCTCGAGAAGACCTTGGTGATATCAAAGTCGGGATGGCTCGGCGATCGTTGCTCTTCATTGTGTTGGGTTGGATGTGAGGCAAGGTCTGCCTTGTCTCCCCCTGTGGGCTCTTTCTTCACGGCCTGAGGGCCAGGGCGGCGTGGTCCTGATGGCTGAGGCGCCGGAGCATCGTTATTAACGAAGGACTCATCGTCGATGACCTCTTCGCCTTTGTGCGTCCGTCGCACACGCGGACCTGTCTCGGAGGTATAGAGAATGGATTGCTTCTCAGCCTTGGCCTTCATCTCAGCAGTCTGTTTCTGCATCTCTGACGAAGCGAGCTGCTCCGAAGTCATGACCGCTAGGCCTGAGGGCGATATGGTCCTAGCGACAAGGCCATGGCATAGCTCCGGGTTGTTCTTGAGGTTAAATGTCAATGTCTTGATTTGCTGGTTATACTCTTTATGGCCCTTGGTCATCGGATGCGTGTCAAAGACGGCGCGTTCGATCTGCAGAGCAAGTGCTTCGGATTTTGACTCGAGTGTGCTCCCCTCCTCCAACGCGAGTTCACCTTGCTTCTGCATAGACATCAGGACGAAAGCGATGGACTTATTCAGCGCCTTGGCTGGTCCTGTACGGGTGTTGGGCAATTCCGCGGCTGATTTAGCCAAGTCTGCCGGTGGTGTATACGAGACGGGTACAGGAACAGCCTCGTGCTCTGACACGCGACGTATCTTGGATGTCTGAAAACGTAACTTGAGGTTAGCAATTGAACAAGTATGTGTGGTGTGAAGGCGTGGATGATATCGTACCTTGCTATCGGTATCGTGAGAGTCCTCGCGGGCTTTCCGCTTCCCTGTCTTGGCACCATCTTTCTTCTCCTTGGCAGCATCTGGCGCTGGAGATGGCTTGGCCTTGGATTTATCCTCCTCTTTGGTCTCGCTGTGCCGTTTTCCTTTGCCCTTACGACCCCCTCGTTTCTTCTTCTTAGCCTCTTCATGTGCTTTGCGTCGGGCTTCCCAAGGCTTCTCGCCTTTGGCCATACCATCGAGAAGCTCCTTGTGATCTTGTGGTCGGCATTGTTCGCACCAGTAGTGTTCGGGTATCTCGTCGTCGAAGGAGCTCACGCCGACACAAACGTTGTGCTGCCATGCGCCGCAGGTTTCGCATGCAATCCAGGCCTCGCCGGAATCCTCATCCTGTTCCGTCGCGCCACAGACGCATCGAATAAGCTCATCTTCTTCTTCCTCCTCTTCCTCTGGCTGCTGTTCTTGCTCTTGTTCCTGTTCCTGCTCTTGCTCTTTGGCTTTCTTGGTCTTTTTCGTCTGTCGTCGTTTGGGTACAGCCGCTGGTTCGAGTTCGTCGAAAGATTTGGTATGTTGACCTTTGGTGGCACGCACCGATCGTCGCGGTTCAGTTTCGCCTGGATTGTTGCTATTAGTTGACTCTTTGGAATGGTTGTATTTGCCGCCGTCGTCGCGCTTTTGGGAAGCGTCATTCTCAGCAATCTGAGAACGTCTGGACGACCGAGCGGGTCGTTGTCGCTTACCGGACATGGTGAGAGGAGTATGTACAAATAGCAGTGTTGCGATTGTCAAGATAGTAACGCGCTCCCGGGTCGAATGATGATGTGTGAATGGCGACGCAGTCGTATTGGACGGAAGGTCTACTGTTGCAGCTGGCGTGGGATGGGTGATCCCTCAGACAGACATTGAGCTAATTACGTGGGAGACAATTAAGAGTCACGGCGAGGTCACGGCAAAATCTCTCCAGTAGATCCACGCGCAGATGTTTGACTGCTTCCCAACTCCTATCCGTCTGTGTGCGACGGAGTTGCCCTGTTGCCGAAACAGCAATGTTGGAATTGCCGTGTGCGCGAAGCTTAAAAAAGGAATCGCCGGACGTCGAATATGATGCGCCAACAGTCGGTAAACCTTGGAGAGGTGTCAAAGGGCGGTATAGAGCTGCGGGTAAATGTGCGACAAGTCCTTTCAGGTTGCCAGCTCAATATCAGCAGAATTGACTCTGGGTCGCGTGCCGAGGCTGCAGGTGCGCGCGATCTTTGTTGCAATGTTGGGGGCTGGATCCGCCGAATTCGAGTGTCGCGTCAATACTCAGGCAATGGTAGCAGATTGACGAAGGGCGATGCGACCAACGGTAAAATCGCGGTTGTTGGTGGTGATGATGTAAAGAAGAGGTTGTGAGAGCCAGGGTTGGAGGGGGAGGAGGGAGCTATTGCGGGAAGGTGGAAAACTTCGGTACTAGCATCCACCCGCCGCTCCTGCCCTACGAGAGGCACCGCGCGGTGGCGGGTGCTTAGAAGGTGGCAGGTGGCGGGTGCTGGGGGCGGCTTCGTTACTCGGAAGGAAAGCTGTTTGATGCCTGATTGTGATGATATGTTTGCCTGAAAATGCAGACATCTTTTGTAAAAGCTTAGTCATGTTATGGAAGGTTAGGAGCTTCAGCCTTGCAGACTTGCGCGAATCAAATTGAGTCATCCTTCAGGCCTCAGGTGTCCAGTCATAGCCTGACTCTCAAGCACACTAAGCAGCAGAAAGCTAACGCGGCGCGGCGGCCTGGAGCTCCGTCACAGGTAACCTGGGCTGGGGCTTGTACCGACGTAAACGAATCCACGCCTTCAACCCCAACACGCAAATCATCACCACGACTCTCCAACTCTACTGAATCTGCTTTGATAAGCCCTGGAGTTGTAATTCTCTACTTTGCACCAACTCCACCACCTTTTTGTCGTCCACATCATGTCTCGTCGTTACGATTCCAGAGTGCGTTGGCCCTTGAAGCTCCCGCACTTGGAAGCTCTCCAACCAAGCTGACCATCTTGATAGACAACCATCTTCTCACCAGAAGGCCGCCTGTACCAGGTCGAATATGCGCTAGAGGCCATCTCACACGCCGGTACCGCCATTGGCATCCTGGCCAAGGATGGCATCGTCCTTGCCGCCGAGCGAAAGGTCACGTCGAAGCTGTTGGAGCAGGACACCTCCGCCGAGAAGCTCTACATCCTGAATGAGTGCGCCGCCTTTTCTTTCTCGAAGATCACAACAAGCCTCCTTTGAGACGTGTGATTGCTGACGTTTTCTGCGTGACACAGCAACATGATCTGCGCCGTTGCTGGCATGACCGCCGATGCCAACATACTCATCAACTACGCTCGACAAGCCGCCCAGCGATACCTCCTCACCTACAACGAAGACATCCCTTGCGAGCAGCTCGTGCGCCGACTCTGTGATCTCAAGCAGGGCTACACGCAGCATGGTGGTCTGCGACCCTTTGGTGTGTCCTTCATCTACGCTGGTTGGGACCCTCGAAGACAGTTCCAGCTGTACCTCAGCAACCCTTCAGGCAATTACGGTGGTTGGAAGGCTACGAGCGCGGGAGCCAACAACGCGAGCGCACAAAGCTTGTTGAAGCAGGACTACAAGGAGGACTGCACCCTGAAGGAGGCTTGCGGCATGGCTGTCAAGGTCTTGAGCAAGACCATGGACTCGACCAAGCTGAGCAGTGAGAAGAGTACGTCCCGTCCCATTCCGCTAATTTCAGAGCTCAACTAACCCCCTTCAGTCGAGTTCGCAACAGTAGGACAGACCGAGGATGGCAAGATCTACCACCGGCTGTGGAGCGCCGATGAGATTACGGCGCTGTTGAAGGAGCATGACCTGGCCAAGAACGAGGAAACCGAGGAAAAGTAAGAGGCGAGGCAATAGATTCTTGATAGATGGGTAGGAGGGGGAGCGGGGCCACCCTAATCTGCCCCTGTACAATAATATCATGAAATGACCAAAGATGAAACCCAGTCTAAACAATGCGGGCTTCGTCGAGTCTATAAGGTGTCGCTGACAGATGATGCGGTGATGTGGAGAGAGTTTCAGTGCAATGCAAATAAAGTCGAAGCATTCGAAACAAACACGCAGCTATGCCTAGTCCCTCAAGTATCAGCGTCGTACATTTCTCAACTCATCCATCTCAAGTCCTACATCTATGTCTGCCCTGGCTGCCTCCTCATCGTCGGTGACCCGTTGCCAACCTGCCTGAGTGTCGACTCCCGGTCGAGGATAAGGCTCGTCGCATCGCTGGCTGGATAGTCGCGGCCAGTGTCGTCGATAGCTCCAGTAGGCGACCGTCATGCCCAGGACAGAACCCACGCACACGTCGTAGACGTCGTGGCGATAGTCTTCGCATCGAGATATGGCGACCATGGCAGCGCCGATGAGCGGTAAGAGACAGGCCAAGGAACGGCTGAGATCTCTGCCGCCAGCCGAGTAGCGGAAGATGTGAAGTTGACCGGCAAGAAAGAGACTGAGGAATCCCAAACCGGCAAAAGAAAAGGAAGAGTGGCCCGAGGGGAAGGATCGCCAACCGTCTTGAAGAACATGACCATCGGGTGCCGTGCAGACATCGATGGTGACGAGGGTGTTGGCCTGTGTGCCAATGGCGGGTTTGCAGCGGTCCAGCAAGTCAGGACGAGGCCGTCCAACGGCGTTCTTGATGATGTCAGTGAGGCAGGATGTAAGCACGATGGAGATGAAGAACGAGAGGTAGGTGACTTCGTGCTTGGCCGCTGAGGATCTGGAGAAGACGTTGTAGGCGATGAGGACTACCAGTGGGATGAAGAGGGCGTAGACAAAGTTCATGACTATTACTTCTTGTTAGCTGTGGCCCTGGTATGAAGGTTGCGACAGTGTATATGGCGAGGATCAGGACATACAGACGGGGACACGCTCCTGAACGGCAAAGGGGTAAGAGATTTGCAAGTCATTGATAAAGAACATGCGGTGAAATGGGTTAACAAAGACGACGATCTGTCAAGGGCATCAGTTATAGTTCTCATGCTTCCAGTTGGAAGATAAAACTAACCAAGATCCATCCGGTCAAGAGAATGAAGAAGCCGACATAGTCCGGGGCATGAGTAGTCTGTTTGATGTGGCCAGACAAGGCCTGCGTTAGTCTTGGACTCTTGATCCAACTAGGTCATAGATATATCGCTTACCTTCCAGCATCTCCTCAGGAATGAGACTGGCCCTCCAGACTGGTTGTAGCGATGAGCCGGGGCCATGGCGGTTGAATGGTGAGATGAGGTTAGAGGTCAGAGGTGAGACGCTTGCCTGACATTTGAGTGAGGGCGGGTATCGGGCAAGGCCGGGGAGAGGTCTCTGATTCCGAGGTACTACAGACAAGTTTTCCTTATTACGACTGACCGAGTTTATATCATGGCTGGTATGGCGACAAAGTTATCGAGACGTGCTTGCTTAGAGGGAGTTGAAGAGTTGACAGGTTGTAAGCTCCGAGGGGCTGGACAAGGCCCCAGCGCCGCCCCTAGAATTTCTGAGGTCAGCTGCTCTACCAATAAGAGCTTCACTAAGCCCTGCTCTGAATGTCTATCAGCCTTTACAGTAGCTGTCTATGGAATCGCCATGGATATTAATCGGGTGGCCCTGACAACTTTTTCATAAAAGATTGAAATTCTTCTTTGTTGAGCGAGTTAGCTATGAAACAAAACTCGCCCAGAAAAGTCGTGTTGTATACATCGCTACATGATAACCAGCCCAAACTACACGTCAGCCTTGGAAGATAACGAGTAGTCTTGGAATTACACAAGCTAACTCCGAAGAAGTACGCCAAGCCCTAGAACATATACATACATCAACAGTATTCTAAAGGTTATACATAGGTAGTTTATATTCCAGTATCCCTCGAAATGAAAGACATGAAATTGTAGGATGGCGAGGTTCAAGGTCAAAATGTACAGGGTAAGTTCAATCGCACTGCCCCACCAAAATCCCCGTAGGTCCAAGCTCCCAGTGCTTCTCTTCGATCGCAAAACATGAACATCTTGGCCGACTAGACAAAACCACTTTTAGCTAGAACCTCGAACTCGCCGTTGTCGCTATATCAGTGGCATCTTCTGAGCCTCCAACCTCGCCAGCGCCCCCGTGTCTATCTTCTGCCTCCCGACCTCTCTGATGGTGTAGCTTGCGACGCGACGACACAAGATGCTCAAATCCACACACAAACCATCAGCAGCCGCGTTGGCACCGCTGCCCCCAGGATGGAGCGAGCATACGGCGCCGACCGGCCACACGTACTACCATAATGCCGAGTCCAAAGAATCGACATATAAGCGTCCAGGAACCGAGCTGCCGCCACCGCAGCCAGCGCAAGCTCAGGCGCCTGGATATCCTCCCTATGGCTCCATGCCCTCCCTCGCCGATCCCAACGTCGCCAATGCTTACATGGCACAACTGAATCAAGCCCAACACGGAGGCCAGCATCACAATCGGCGCGGTGGCCATGGGGCTGGTCGTGGAGGTTTCGATGGTCGACCACGTCCTCAGCCAGTCGACAAACCAAGGAGGAAGGAGGCGATTCCAGGTTGCGAACCATGGATTTTGGTCTACACAAAATACTCGAGGCGATTTGTCTACAACCCCGACAAGAAGACCAGCTACTGGCGCATTCCAGAGAAGTTGATGCCGGCAATCCTGGAGCTTGACAAGGCACGACTTCGCCAGAAGGCTGCAGGAGAATCGGGGGCAGAGCCAGAGGCCAACAAGGATGAGAGCAAAGAGAAGGATACAGAACAAACGAAACCCGACGCTTCAGCACCCGACGCCCGCGCTGAAGCTGACGACGATAGCGAATACGAAGAGGTCGAGGTGACGGATGACGAAGGAGAAGGGGAGGGTGACTACGCCGAGGGAGAACGTCCGTCAAAACGACAACGAACCGAAGATCCCGATCAAGATGAAGACGAGGCGATAGAGTTCACAGAAGCCGATATGGCAGCGCAACTTCAAGCCATGGGAGAAGATTATGGTCTAGAACCGGGCGACTATGACGACGGTGATGCCGAAAACTGGCCCGAGGGCGCCGAAGGGGTGCCCTTCTCCGAGGACGATGCCAATGCGCTCTTCAAGGACCTCCTCAACGACTTCAACATCAACCCGTACAGCCCATGGGAAAAACTCTTGGAGGAGGGCAAGATCATAGACGACTTGCGGTACACAGCGCTGAGCACGACCAAGGCACGGCGGGACTGCTGGGATGAGTGGACACGCGAAAGGATCGCCGAGCTAAAGGAGCAGAGGGCCAGACAGGAGAAGAGGGACCCTCGTATTGCTTATATGGCCTTCTTACAGGAAAAGGCAACCCCGAAGCTATACTGGCCCGAATTCAAAAGAAAGTACAAAAAAGAGGACGTGATGAGGGACCTCAAGATCAACGACAAGGACCGCGAGAAGGCGTATCGAGAACACATCAACCGACTAAAGATGCCCCAGACGAAGCTCAAGTCCGATCTCACAGCTCTCCTCAAGGCGCAACCAGTTCATCTGCTCAACAACAAGTCGCTGTCCAGCGGCTTACCCGACCCGGTTCTCACCGATCTCCGCTACATATCCCTGGAGCCCACGGTTCGCGATCCCCTGCTTGAAGCTTACGTGAGCAACCTACCACCGCCGCCTGACGACCCGGATGCGGCCAAGGATGACGAGGAGAAGAGGAAGCAGCGTGAAGCGCGGGAGAAGCGAGAGAGGGCGCTGGAGGAGAGGAGCAAGACGGTGGAGGATCAGAGGAGGAAGCGAGAGCGAGAGGTTGCGGCGAGTAAAGCTCGTCTGAGAGAAGAGGAGAGGGAGCTCGAGATGGCTATGAGGGTAGGGAAACAGGGCTTGCAGAGTCAACTGGCTAATATGAAGGAGGCGGAGAAGGAGTCGTGATGATATTCTTGCTTAGGTATACATAGCGATTGCCGGCTTCGTGCAGCCAAATCCCAAGTCCTTGCTGCAACTCCAGCCACTACAGTCCATATATGAAAGTCAACTTCTTGTCCGCGTATCGCCTATCACTGAGCCTCTCGCTCTCAAGCTCCTCTTCCGTCATCAAACTCGACAGCGCCATCTTGCGCTTATTAACCTCTGCAAGCACAAACCGGTACGACAAATACCCGCCAAGAGACAGAATGAGAAATCCCAAGGTCGCATAGAAGGGGATCTTGTAGCCGGGTCGAAACCGCGGCCGGTACAGCTGCGCTCCGATCACGCCGCCCAGGTTGCCGAAGCCATTGACGCCAAGGACGAGAGCCCGCTTGCCAGGCTCGGGTGTATTGCCGCTGAGCCAGGCCACGGTCAGAGGAGCAGAGACGTAGATGCCGGAGAGCAGAATACACAGGGAAACGTATTTTCCTGTGTCAGACGGGACAGCGACGGTGAGGACGAGGCCAATGATGGCGACAAAGATGCCTCCCATGATGTGGTAGCCACGCTCTCTGTAGTGGTCGGAACTGAGAGCAAAGGCGTAGAGGCCTATGGCGCCGCAGACGTATGGCGGAACTGTCATCTGGAAGGGGGATTAACTCGGCGATCAACCTTCGGGAGCTGAAGAGAGAGCATACCAAGTTGGCGAGGATAGATTCGTATCCCAGCCCCTGGACGACGAGGGGCAGGAAGACTGAGAATGCACCACTTGGAACGCTGGCACAGATGTTGAGGACCAAGACTGACCACAGTTTCCAGTCTTTAAGTGTCTCAACAAAATCCCTCTTGCTTAAACGGTTCTTTTCCACGCCGTCGTCGCCGTACTCATGCTCGACGAATTCCGCGTTGTCCTGCTGCATTCGTTCTACAGCGAGGGCCCGCTCATTTGGGCGAAGGAACCAGGCAGTGCCGGGACCGCTGGGAAGCCATGCCCAGGCAATGACAGCAAAGAAACATGTAAGCGCACCCTCAATGATGAAGAGATACTGCCAATTCTTCAGAGAACTGTTGTTGATGTGAAAGACACCGTATGCTGTGGAGTGTAAGTACAGGATAGGAGGTATAACTAGCGATGGGAAGACGTACCGATGGAGCCAGAAAAGGCACCGGCAATGGCATATTGTCCATAAAACAGAGCAAGTCTAACACCAAGATCGAATCGAGGATAGAAAGAGGACAGATATGCAACGGCCGTGGGATAGAAGCCGGCCTCAAAGGCTCCGATGAGCAGGCGAGTCGCGAGGAGACCCCCTAAAACCAAGTTAATAGCTGCGTAATCAGGTGCCACACAAAGTCGTGCGTACCGCGACCCTTGATGAAGGCCTGTCCAATTGTCACGATTCCCCAGCAGAACTATTGCAATACGTCAGTATACGATCGCAATCGGCGGGTCTGGCTGGATGAGATCAGCTTACCATCATGAAAGGAATCCAATGCCTGGCTCCGACATATCGACCCACAGCTGCGGAAACAGGCTGCAGGACGACAAATGTGACGAAGAAGAGCGAAACAGCTTCGTTCAGGTGGTCTGGCTGGGCGCCGATATCTTTGGTGAAGCCTGCGATGCGTTAGTTGGTGGAATTGGCCATGGTAGGCGTCGGGAGAGGATGTAATAAGAGTTTACCTTGAGTTTCGGCATTGCCGACATTTCCTCGGTCGAGCCCATTGAATAGATAGAGTAGAGATAGTAGAGGAAGTAGAGCTAAATCTAGTTTCCGGTTCAACGCTTGACTTTGTCCCGCGGTCTTCGGAGACGGCGATGGAACGACTCGACTAGGTACAGTCTTCTTCGGCTGGGTAATAGTTTGATCGGCCATCGTTTAGTTTGTTGAAAGACTCATAAGATAAGCAACTCAAAGAGCGGGTGTTTGAGCTTTGTATGAAAGTGACCCAGATTTCCTGATCAAACACTCGATAGGTTCCGGGAAAAGATGTGAAGCTGTCTCCTGTCATTCTCCTCTGCAGGCCCGGCCAGCAACGCTGTTTTGTAACCCTTTCGTGAAGCTAGGCATCTCGGAGATACCTGCTGTATTGTATTTGCCTGGGTGACTCCATGCCGGGGATTCGTGGGGGCCAGCCCAATGGATTTCGTTCCTTTGCCTCTCCCAGTGAACCGGTCAGCGAAGCCCCTTCAAAGGCCCGATCCGGTCTCCATGACAATTGCCAGTATCGTATGTAGTTCAAGGCCCCTGCCGATGACCTGTTAGTAAAAAAAAGCAATCTGACGAGAGACCGGACTCCCGGGAACGTGGCGGACACAAACATATCAGAGTTGAGAGATGCCAGACGCCACCCCCAGCACATGGTCCAGGCCACCGGGTCACGAACTGTAGCCCCTGCAAGACCAGCCTGGGCGAGGCATACTACATAACTTTCAAGGACGGAGAGACCTGTTTCAGCGTCTCATTGAGCACAGTTGACTCGGAAGCTAGCGGAGATTTGCGTTAGACTGGGACATCACGAATCGCAGATGAGACCCAGGTGCCTATAGAACGAGTCAATGCACACTCTTTCACGCAAGCTCTGGACAAGGACCTCAATCCTCTCATCCTCGCGATCGACAAACGATGATGCTCGTATTCGATGTCGAAAAAAATGGGCATGTCATCTTTAGGGCTGTAAGGCTGACATGTACCCCGGAATCCTTGGTGCTGCCTGCCCGGAACGTGCTCTTACATCCTTGGCGTTTCGCCTGATGTCATCCATCCGGTTCGATCGTGCGACGAAGATGGAGCTAAGAATGAGATGGTTGCTCTAGATTTTTCCATAGCATCGAAGCGAGGTGGCAGTAGTGATAGCCGACTGGTCCTTTGGTTCATAGACCGAACAAACGCCTTGACCAGATAGCGACAGGTGAGGCGCGTGACGATCATCGCCATCAAATCAGTCAGCAGCTATGGGGTATAGCTTCTTGGCTAGAAGGCTGTACATGTTTGCTCAGCAAGTTCTTGGAGCAAAGTGGCTCCAAAGGACCGGGTTGAAAACCCACCCCACGGACAGCTGAGCAAAGGGGTGGGAGCCACTGTCAGAAACTATCAACATGTCACGAGCTGTGAGTATGCTGCTTTTCAATGCCATTGGTCAAGAGGGAAGTGAGCAGCACCCAGATCTAGAGATGGCCGAGGAGAGTAAGCATGGATTGAGCCACTCGGTCTCAACTCGGACCTAGAGACCAGTGAAGAACTTGTCCGCCCTCGAGCGGATGTCTTCCGCCCACTTGGATATTTCCTCGGAAGAGGTGATTCCGTCTTCGGTGACATAGTGATCGATTAGAGCGGTGGGCACCCACTCAAAATAGATGTTCTTGACGTCGACCTGGGTGCTCAACTTCTCTTGTGGTGACGGCGCGAGCTCGCCCCAGGCTTGCGTAACCTCTTGTTGATCATTCTCTTCCTGGCCCGGGGGAGGAAATGGGAGGACCTTTTCCTTTTCGGAGAGCACGACGATTTTGGCGTGGGGAGAGACATGCCTAGCAGTCAAAACCGCGGGCAGAGAGCCGATTTTGTTGCTCACGTTTGCCTTCTCGTCGATTAGGTCCGCGCCAATAAGGACGACGTCGACATCTTTGGCAGCAACGCCGACGCTTGCGTCGGTATAGAGCTCTAAGCGAGCCTCGGCCTTGTTCTCATCTGCGAAAGCGGCGATCGCGCTGGCCATCTTGACGCCCTCGAAAAGTGGGCGAGATTCGAGCACTCGGATCTCCAAGGGCCTCGAGATCTTTCCGAGAACTTGCGTGATCCCGGAAGTAATAGTAGAGCTCGATGAAAGGGTGAGGACTTTGACAGGTCCATCACCCGGGACGTGCTGCTCCACAAAGGCCTTGAAAGACACGCCAATATTTGAGGTAGCGTCCCGTCTCTCCTGAGCGCACTTGTCAAGCGCCGTGACAATTTCATCAACTGAGTTCGCAGTTACTGAACTTTCGGGCGGAAGCATCTTCTCGATGATTGTTAGACTGGACAGAACGGCGTTGAGGATAGGCGCGCCCATGCTCTCCCGCCCGTTCTTCCACAAGTGCCACCCGGCAAACCTGGCATTCTTCCACCATTGATCTCGAGCACCCGTATCAAGTTGTCGGACGACGCTGATGAAAATATCTAGCGCTTTGGAGGCCAGCTGACGTGCTCCGCTCTCATGATCTCTTTGTAAAGCGATCAAGCCCTCGCTCAGGGTCTTGCCAGCATGCTCTCCAAGATCAATGTTGAACCACACCCTTCTCAGACTCTCGAGAATGCGCGGAACACCCTCAAATTCATCCGAGTCATTGACAGTATCCGGATCGAACCATTCATAACCTTCGTGTTCCCAGTCCAGCTTAATACCAGCTTCGCCGAAGCCGCCGTCTTTCTCCGATCTGAGGACGAAGCCGAATGGATTGATCGTCCATTTCCTGCCAATAGACTCATCGGAAAAAGAGTATGGCTTTCCTTGACGAAACAGACGTAGTGACTTGCTGGTTAGAGTCGTCTCCTCGTGAAGCTCTCGCCATGCTGTTGCGAGGGGGCTTTCGTCCGTCTCCTCGACGCTGCCAGAGACGGGCGCATACTTGTATCTGCGAAACCGTCAAACCGCTGTCGATTACACAAATTTTGAGCCGAACCGTACTGATATGTGTTGACTTTACCGCTGCGTCGGAACAGGGCTACCAGAGGTTTGTTGTTGGTGTCATCGTTGGGGAACTTGAAGATGAAGCTTCCTGCGACCGTTCGGTGCTTAAGAGGTGCCATGCTTGTTGAGAAGGTGCAGAATTTTGGTACTTGAATGGAAAGTGTCGTTTTTCGGATGATGGATATTCGTGCCGTCATTCTAGTGTCCTCGCTGGGTAGAGGCTGCGAATGGAACCTGAAGTTGTAGTGATGATGTACCTCGAGAGCCCTGGACAAGTACCTGTCTTACGGCTGGAACGAATCACATGACATTACCGCAATCGCGTCACGGTTAAAGACGAATTCGTCACTCCTATTTGTCTACCTTACATTCGAATATTGGCGGATAATTGAATCAATGACTTCCTTAACATGTTAGTTGAATGGTTCTGCGTCAATCAGCCAACGTTAGGTGTACCTTGGGTCAAAATGAACCAAAGCTTTGCGACAATTGTCGAAGAACATGCTAAAGGGCAGACAGTGATCCAGGTAATTGAACTCGATTATTCTAAGTTCTAATTTTTGTAAAGTACACCGGCTTGGGAAACAGCTATACAGTTTGTTGCGGAACTTCATGGATACCTCAGCTCAATGGAAGTGCCCTCCGATGAGATACCCGCCATAGGATTGCCAGTCATCGTCAATCCAAGACATCAACTCAACGTATAAAATGTGTCCCTGCTCAACAAGAATCGGTTGTTGCAAACCTTCCGAAGTCACCTTTTCCGACGATTGCTGTCCCATATCCACCGTGGTGCGGTTCTGAATCGGATCGTATGTGGTAGATAATTGAGGTATGTTGCCAGAGCGAAAAGACTCGGCATTAGCATCAACGGGTGCTCCCAAGCGCTGAATGAGAACTCGGAGATCCCGGAGAACAGTGGCACAGTCTCTGCCGTAGTTACTTCCGAGACGGCTCTCGTCTTCGAATCGAGCGATCACAAAGTCTAGATCATGTCCCCGAGCTTTCTCATCCCTCGGGGGAAAGATCTCACTGTATATCAGCTCTTGTAGCATCAAACAAAGAGCTGCGTTGAACATGAAATGAAGACCCGCTTGAAGTAGCTTTCGAGGACGATTGAGCAATAAGATCTGGCGGGCGAGTCGGATATTGTGTTCCGCTGCGCCAACACATCGTTGCAACTGGACGAGCTGCGGATGGGAACACAGCGACGACTGACGAGTCACAAGCTTCTCTGCAAACGTCTTTTTGACGGCTGCAAAGAAGACCGGCCTTATTGTCAATATGATCAGCTGAAGAGGCGTGTTAGCCAGAAGCTCGAGATTCGATGGCGTAGAAATACCTGGTTGTAATTCATGTGTAGCAAGCAACAAGCTGGATCATCGCTCAATCCGTGACTTGATAGTCTCAGAATGGCGGGAAGGTTCATTTTCCACCCGTCCAGAAGCCCGATAGCCTCTTCTAAATTTCTAACCGGTTCAGTCATGTTCTCCCCTGGGGACACACGGTACGTATTGCACACGATGCGGCCTGAGATGCGCGCAAGCTCAACGTGAGCTTTCAGGCCGAAGGCCGGAGGCATTGATCTATTCCAAAGCTCAGTAAAAGTCGTCTCTGACTGCGGAACTACTTACGGAGCATCACAGGGTAGCGGCAGCCGGATTGCATCATCCATAATGGTGGGTGGTCGTCCCATCAAGCAACTCAGATAGCGATCCAGCACATAAAGGGTCCAGAGCACTCTCCTGCCGCTCTCATCCACCCAGCCTCTGTGCGCTCCATGCATAATGCTGATGTGCATGGCGTTGCTAACACACATGTAAGCAGCATCACGGCGGTTCATCTCGATCAGGTAGAATCCCATCAAGGTCAACGCTGCAACCTCATTCATAGTGAACCGCGTAATGTCGAGTGGGTTTCCTAGGAGCAGGCGGGCACGGCTGAAGTAGAACTCACTGAGGTGCGAATCCACGGTTGTGTCTCGGGGCGGCGTGGCCGTGGACTGCGACACCACGGCAAAAGCTGTGTGATAAAAGGCAAGATGGCGACACTTTTCCAAGCGGACAAGATGGGAGTGTTGCCCCATAGGAGGGACGTTTGGAATCACGGTCAGGTCTCCCCACCAGTAGATACCTCCACTAGGCCAGTTGCCGTTGCCATCCTGGATAAAGAAGCGTAGCTCAGACAGCATGACTTCCATATCAGGGCGCAGAGGCAGCCAGAAAGGGTCAACATCTCGATCGTGTAAAGGTCTCGAGTCGTATGTCTGATAGCGGCCCAGGCTGGACAAGAAGGCGCTCCCATCGGACCCTGGGCGAAGGTTCTGATAGGCAAGAGGCAGGACAGTAGTCATGAACTCCTTCAAGTAGTCGAGAAAAGTAGCGCCGCTTGTCTCGCCGAGGAAGCGGGCATATCCATCGGGGTCGTGGAGGAGGCGGCCCTCTGTTGATACCTGGTCTTGGTCATCTTGTTGGGGGTGAGCAACAGCGACAGGAAGAGGCGGCTGAAGGTAATGGAATCGAGGGTGTTCTTGGTTGGGGGTCCTAAATCGAACGTCTTGGAGCTGAACCTGGGGCTGCGACAGAAGCTGATATTGTTCTGGATGCTGATGCGTGACAGCACCAGATGGCGCGACAGATAGTGGCGTCCTGGTTGCTTCATCGCCGTGCTCAAAGCCCGTTCGGCCGAGTAAGTCGGGTAGCTCGTGGCGTCTTGTGGAACCCGGCACGGCGTTGACGGCTTCGGGTACAGTATCCCGAAGGGCCTTCTCATAAATATCGACCTTGCGCCTCAGCTCTTCCAGCTCGGAGCGTGTGACAGACACCTTTTCGACGGGAGCGGGATACACGCAGTCGCGCGAAGAAGAACGGCACTGGCGGCAAGGCTGTTCGCCAGAGCATTTGACGCGACGGACATTGCATGAATTACATCTTGAGGACAACCGATTTGTTAGAGGATAGCTCTCTTTGACTCCTGATTTCCGAGACTGAGATGAAGACGGCTCAACCACAAACAGCAGCCGCAGAACCGGCGCAGTGGTAAATGAGCCAATAGAGACGTGATAGATCTACTCACGCTGTTGAAACGCGTTTGCGATGCTCGGGCTTGACCTTGTTTCTCCGAGGATTGACGGGGAGACGCTGCGATGGCGGTGGCCGAACCGGGTGATCTGACTGATGAGCTGGCTCAGAGCCGCCGGGGCTATCGAGCCGCATCATGACAGAGCCCATCGTGACTGCGTTGCTCGTGTGTTCCGAGGAAGACAGTATGGTCCCGCCAGTCCCCTGGGCTGCGCCTGCGCTGAGCTGGAGTATGCTGTACAGATTCTCCAGCCTAGGTTTCTGTCAACTCCGCTACGTGCGCGCAGTCCCACTGGATGGTTGCGATACGCCGGCCAGGCAGTGGGCTTCTGGATGCTGTAGCGTGATCGGATCAGATTATTATGGAGAAGATCTTGGCATTGCAGAGTGCAGACACTCGCTCTCAACTCTGACGGTTTCGCCCCCAGCAGAATTTACCCGACATACCATGACGGTCAATACAGTATCCATTTCCAAGCCGAGACGCGACGCGGCTCATTCTCTCCTTGTCTGTCAAGACTGGACAACCGCCGACCCCTTGTCCTATATGCGCAGGGGTTGACATTGGCACATGGCGGAATAATTAAAACCGAGCCGAGGCAATCTTTTCTCTCTTACGTACTTTGACCCAGAACAGAAGAGTAAAGGGCCACAAGAAGGGAAGGGAGTTGCAGCACTTGACAAGGAACCACATCCCTGTACATCTGTTCTATTGTCAACTCGTTGCTCCTTCAAATAGACCTCAGTCGAGTTCTGGACTCGAGTCAGCGAGGGATCTGTTTAGGGACTATCACTGCGTAGCTGCTCGGGTATAAGCCTGTTGCGTCAGACTACCCTTTCATACAGGCTGGGTGTAAGCCGTTCTCGGAGTCCTGAGAGGGACCCGTGGACCCTTGTTGTTGAGGTACATGTAAGGTGTGCAGCCCTTCACTAGATTTCTTGCAGCTTCATACATTAGCCTAGGTATCGTACGGGGTGTGCTGTGTGGGCTTCGATGAACAGAGCTCAAGTCCCGTCTCTAGTGGGTGTGTGTGTGTGGGTTACGGCGATGCCAGGGTCTCCGGCCCGTCCTTGCATCTACATCTCCTTCCAGAATCTTAACCGTCAGTGTCAAGGCAACCTTCGGGAGGATGGCTGAATAAGCGTATTCAATAACATCAACCTATCACCAGAGAAGGCGGGCTTCGGAAGCGTCCGAAGTCAACCTTTGGGGATGATGTAGTGATAGATCTATCATTCAGCACGCGCCAGGTCATGTTTTACCTCATACGTTGCTATGCTCGGCCTAGAGGATGCCATTATAGGTTGAGGGGATTCCAACGGTCATTACGTGTTCAACACAGTCAGTCCGTCATTGCGCAACTGAGATGCTACGCTTCGCGGAGGACAACAACAACCAATGCAGAAAGGACTAGGATGATGAAGTCATGATGGTGAGGAACGACCAAGACTTTCGAACTCGAAGAAACAAGTCATTCAAATTTGGGCCCTAAGATAAAATAGGCAGGCCAGACAAATCTGGTACCGTGTACATGATAAATTGGGGCGACTTGCAGCGGCATTCCAGAAGTGCGTATTCCTGAGACTCCACCGCCGTTGAGTGAGATGACTGGCGTTCTTGATGGTAGCGTAATTAGCCAGCAGGCGACAAATGCCAGGATGGCCTGTAATCAATCAGGCAAAAATAGACACGGACATTCACCAAAGGCGGCATGAAGAATGAGGTGATGATGATGAGAGTGCAGTTTCTTTTAATGCCCTCTTCGGAGCCCTGTCCATGTCTAGAAAACACCAAAAAATGACAGGAAAACAATCATTCTGAGTGCCTGAATCGCAACGCAAATGATTCAAAGAAAAAAAAAGACAGAAAAAGAGGATATAAAATGACCAAGCCGGATGATTGCTCACGGCGTCCGACAGACTATTTTTCGCTGCCCTTGCTACCCATTATACACTACCCATTCATTCATGCTTGTCGTGACGTTTCTTTTAATTCTCAAAAATTGACTTGACAATCTCACCCGATCGGGTGCCCAGGACAGAGAGAAGGGTATCGCTCAGCTAGTGAGTGTTGTTAGCACGAGAACAAAGCAATGGTAATTGCGCAAATCACTTACTCCGTGGGTGCCCTCGCAGCAGCCCTGCAACCAGACGCCGGAGTTGTCAGCGACAGCTCCGGGGGAGAACTTGACTCGGTAATCTCGGCCAACAGCAATCTTGCGCTCGCCTTCGGGAGTGTCGACGTTCCATCCGTTAACGGGCTTGGTGTATGCAGTTCGTCCCGACACGGTCTTGGGCAGCAAAGTGTAAGCGTCCTTGAGCATATCAACATGGGCGCTTCGCTTGTAGCCGGTGGCGGCGACGATCAGGTCAACCTCGAAAGTCTCGTCCTCGACAAAGCCTTCCAGGGAGCCATCTTGGAGGATGTTCTGCAGCTTCATCTCGAGGGCGTCACCCTTGGTTTCGACACTGGCAATTTCGCGGCCAGCGAGGATTCGGTGGGGCCACTTGGTCTCATCGTCGCTGATCTCACGCTTCTGGTCGTACATCTTCTCGAAGAGGTGCTCAATCAGTTCCAGACGGACGACACCATAGTTGGTGGCGCGGGCCTCGGTGAGAAGAGTCTCACGGGACTTGGCGGATCGGGGCCACAGGTTGTCAATGTAATCGGGGTTGAAGATGGAGTTGACGCTGGAGGTCAGTTAGTATAGGTTGCTGCAACATCAGCCCAAGAAAAACTTACAAAGGAGAGTCGTCACTGGGTCGGAGGAACTCTTGGCGCATGATCAAGTAGGTCTTGGAGTTGGGGTAGAGGTTCTGGACGTTGTTGAAGATCTCGGCGGCACTTTGGCCAGCTCCAATGACAGCAACTCGGTAGGGAGCGTTCTGCTTGTTGAGGATCTGAGGGGCAAAGTTGGCGAACTGAGAAGAGTGGAGGACGCGAGGGTGCTTCATGGGGAGGCTCTTGGGAAGTGAGGGCTGACCGCCAGCAGCGACGAGGACATGACGACTGCGGTACGACTGAACCTGACCAGTCTTGGCGTTGCGAGCAGAGACGCTGAAGGACTTGACAGCGCCAGCCTCCTTGTCAATGGGAGAGATGGAGACAACCTCGTTGTTGTAGTTGACAACGTGGTCGAACCAAGAAGAGCACCATCGGAGGTAGTCCTCATACTCGTTACGGGCAGGCAAGAAAGTGCTCAGGTTCGTGAAGTCGACAAGGCGGCCCTGGCAGTGAAGGTAGTTGAGGAAAGTAAACTCAGATCGGGGGTTGCGGAGAGTGGCCAGGTCCTTGATGAAGGAGATCTGCATCTTGGCTCCGGGAAGGAGCATACCGGCGTGCCAGGCAAAGCGACCTTGCTTCTCGAGGAACAGGACCTTGGGAGCAGCACCGTCGGGGCGGAGCTTCTGGCCTTCGGCAATGGCATCGTGCATGGCAACAGCAACAGCCAGACTGGCGGGGCCGAAGCCGGCGCAGATGAGGTCGAACTCGGAGTCCGCAGGGGCGGACTCGAGATACTTGGATCGCTCCTTGTGAACTCGGGGGCCGGTGACGGCGGGAACGGAGGGGGCGGCGCCGTTTCCGTTGGTGAAGCCGTTGGTGAAACCGTTGGTGATGCCGTTGGTGATGCCGTTGGTGATGCCATTGGTAGGTCCGTGATGGCCATTGGTGGTACCGTTGGTTCCATTGACGGGGCTGGCGGCCTCGGAGCCATTGAGTGAAACATCACTGTGGGGAGTCATGATGACGGAGATGATTGTGTTTAAAAAGTAAAGAAGCAAAAGGGTATATTTGTAGCAGAATCAAGGACGAGATTGAGGCAAGGCAAGCTTTTATATAAAAAAAACCATGCGCTTGTGGAGGTCGTCGTGTCGTAAAGTCGTGACGTGAATGAAGCCGACAAATGACCCAATTAATAGATCGAGACGGATGACGCCGGGTTGTGGACAGGTCGTTGCTTTTTCTTATTCCCCAGTGAGGGTTTGTTTTAGCCACAGAGCAGGATGGTGATAGCGCAGTTGAGCTTTATGTGTAGCAGCCCAACGGGGGTGTTTGACAATGCAAGTGAGGTCTCTGGGGAGGTTCAGTTGGGTATAGAATGATGGATGAGGGCGAACCAAGTACAGGGCTCGGATAATAGAGGAAGGGACGAAGAAAGTATCTCTCGGGACTCGAGGGAAACTAATTGTTAGAGGAGAGGAGGAGGAGAGAGACGGACACGAATTCTGGGGGGATGGGGGGAAGATATCGGCATTTTGTAGTTCACTCGAGGACAGGATCTACAGACGACAGCCTCTGCTTAGCCCATCCGGCCCATTGCGTGCCAGGTTCTCATTCGGAGCAAAATTAAACGACGGCCCCATGAGTAAAGCAAGTAGGTACACAACTTTCTTGAGAGGCTGCGAGGCTGGGCCAGCGGGCGGGTTCGAGGTACATGACAGGACGCGTATAGCGGCGTTTTGCGCGAACTGACGGAACGACTAGGTACATACATGAGGTGGAGGAGGTACATTGGCGTCCTCCATGCTAATACAACCACGACTACGTACGTGATACATGAAAGAGCTCAAATGGCGACAGTACTAAGCCGGGAAGAACGCAGCTAGCCCACTAGAGCCGAGCCGGGCCTCGATGCTTCGTCTTTGCTCAATGCCGCCGCTTCAGACCAAGCAACGTGGAGCCGCGGTAACAGTGTCGACGGCAGCAGGGAAGAAGGGAGGACGCTCTGTGAATGGTGACGGAGCTTGAGTGAACCCAAGTGAGCGTTAGAGTGAGTTGAAAGCAACGTCTCCGGCGTGTGGGCAAGGGTGGGATCGGAAATGGAGGGGGCGCGTGTGTATCCATGAGCATTAATCAGTAAAAGGCCGACCTCTGCTTTAGCTCGAAATGGGTCCCATAAGCCAAGGCCTACTTTTTCTTGAACTATGAGCATTTCTCGCTTCTTGACACTCTAGAAGCCCCAGTCACGAGCTGTAGGACACTGCATATGGAACAGGTAAATGGGGGAGCCAAGACGGCTTTGTGAAACACCCGCTCAGCGGCTCTTTGGGGGGCCCTCCCCACCGGACGGGAGGTTTAGCCGGCAAAGGCTCAATGGGCATTGGCAGGCCCTATCTTGACTTGTTGCTTGCCGCGGACTCAACTTCTAGCCAACCAACTCAATACGAGCATCATGAGTGAGAGACGGCAGCACAATGCATCAGAAAATACTGACTAGAAGTAAGCTCGGTCGCAAGGGCGAAAATGTCGCAGTCGATGCCTCTGTGGCCACGATCCACGTCCTCTCCCACGTCCACGTCCACCTTCAATTTCACGGCCGCCACGGCACAACCTCGTGGGCCCTCTCGTGGACCTTGTCAACGGGCCCAAGGGACTCGAGGGACCGTGAAGTCCCGTAGCGCAGCCCCGTCATGAACGCGGGCGAGCTTTGCCTGTGCTCACAAGGCGCCGGAGCCCACCCGTCATCCTCTGAAGGGCATCGCGCCGGATCACGGCAGCCTAAGGGTTTCCCAACTTGTCGCAGGCCCCGTCGTGGAGGACCCTCCAGGCATGCGTGGCGGCGTGGGTTGAGTCCGGCACTCGAGGTGGAAAACGGCAATGATGGACAGCGAATGGGCAGACCAGAGGCAGGGATCGAGCTAGCCACGAGACGGCCAGAGTCTGGAAAAAGAGCGGAGGAACGTTGTTTCCATGCAACGAAGCCACCAAACGCACGGACAAGGAGTGCTTCCACGTATAATGTAATCTGCGCGGCAAAGTGTGCATGTTTGCGTGGAGGCTCTTTTTACCAAGAGAGGCGATCAAGCCGCGGATGAACGTAGTATATCACATTCGCTTTGATGACGAGCAGCATCAGAATGTTCTTTTTGCGTTGTATCCCAGGTATTCCCGCTGTTTTCCTTTACTTGTTTTGGCTATGCGTCTTCCCTACAAACTTTCCATTACTTCATCCTTTTTTCTGTCGGCCATCTCCTTCAGCTTCATTCACCCAAGTGGGGTGACCATGGCCATTACGCGTGAAGCTTACAGACTATGTCCGTAGGTCTTGGACGGCCGGTCCGGCGGGGTGGGGGTCAAGACTCGGCAGCATCACTGGCCAGGGATCTCACAGTGAAGATGGCAACGATGGTGCGACCTCGGTAGTGATCTACTGGGACGATCAGATAAGATTGTCGCCCTGGCGCGGCCTTGAGGAAACTGGGCTAGCACTCTGGATCCTGGTACATACATGCTGTACGAACTACGTGGTGGGCCGCTGGTCGAGGGACGTGCTTGCGATCTTGACTGGCCCAGCAAGGGGGAACCGGACCAGTCAGTGCCAGCTTACTGGGCCGATAGACCCTGAACAACGCTATTATTATTCCGTGGGATCGTGGCTTCTCTCCTCAGGCGTGTGGCAAGGACACGAAACGTCTTGGCCGACGCCGATGACGGCTTTCACCCTTGAGCGTTCACACCGTCTCACGCAGCGTCCATCCCAGAAGCAAAACTTGACGAACGCGAGGGACGGCGGAGGATGGTGCAGACGCCAAAGGGGCCGATCCCTTGAGTCTCGCAACGTCGTTCGAGGACAGTGACGGGGTGGTCCCGCAAGAGAACCGAGGAGGGGGGTTGACAACAGGACGGTGATTGGAGAGCCCACGAAGAGTCCGGCACTGTACAGTCATATCGACCGAGGGCGGCGAAAAAGTTATCGGGTGCACAGAAGGCGATGGTGGGTTTTGAGGGGCTCAAGGGGTCGTCAGTGGTGACGGCAGAAAGCGCCGGTGCGGATTTTGGTGCAGAGTGGAGATGAGGGAATTATCTGATGATCTGATAAACCGGATCTGATAAGATCTAATTTGCAAGTGTACAGTAGCGCCAAGCACCAACCCTGAGGTCACTGGTTACCGACGTCTGAGGAGGCCAGGGGACCCTTAGCACTAGGCCCCTGGGTCTCCGACATCCCTGCAGATTTTACTGTGTTTTTCTCCCTGGGACAGGTACCGATCGAATAAGGGCGAGGGAGGGGAGGGGAAATAGGAAAATTTTTCTTTTTGACCTCGGAGCTTGACTTTGCGGGCAGACCCTGGGTATCGTCACCCACTGAGCTACGCGCTGCACACTTGTATTAGACCAAGCAATTTGACCTTCAAATTTGGTGCGAATGAATGTGAGCGTCACTGGACCCAAATCGATCGGACAAGTGGAGAATGGAGAAAAGTGGTAGAAGGAAATATTGGACTCGGAAGAAGAGAAGGTAGTCGTGGTTGTGAAGCCGCCTTGGGGACCAAGAATGGTACATGTTGATCTCTGCCGCCACTATGCAAGCAGCGTTACAGCGACTGAGGAAGCATTGAGCTATGTATGCAGGTATGGGACGACATGGCTCGTGGAAATCCCCGTTGGATGGCTCATGGCATCAGGATTTCCTCCTCTATCCTCCTCATCTTATCTTAGTGAGTCTCGAGATGCTATTTTCCACGAGACCCTTGCTCGCTATCCCACCCTACGCTGAGGCCGAGAACATCTCCCGCAACGCTACGGCAGTAGCAGGTCACTGTTGGTTCGTATCATAAAAGCTTCGCATCCTACTCCCGTTCCAAAGCGATAGGTACCTACAGTAGCTCCCACCTCGGATCCCGCCAATCTTGAAGGTAGAGGGCATGGCTGGTCGCTACCTCCAGGAGCACCAGGACCACTGGAGGAGCCTACGCAGAAGGATCTTGAACTGCTACGGTACAGAACGGTCCATATGGCATGGCTCCTTGATGAACGCGAATGCGGCTAAGAACCCTGGGGCAGGCTGGAATATGCAGCTGTAATTACGTCCCGAGGAGACGTAGAATAGCGAGTCTGGATAGGCGAGCACTTTGGGTATTGTACTTGTTGGAGACCAAACAGTGGGTCGCCGGGTTTTTTTTTTACTTGGATGCAACTTCGGCAGGTACTTCTGGAGAACAGAAAGAATACTTGCCTCGCTGGTAAAAGGTACATAACTGTGAAGATCTTGCAGGATGCGATCGAGTGGGTAGATAATTGGGTTGGGATGGGATCAACAGAACTTGAGCATGATGCCCGATTTCTTGCTGGAGTTTAGGTTAGCTGCAGGCTGCGCTTCTAGCTCTCCAAGCTTCCAGTTCCAGACTGGCCCGACATCCATCACCTTTGGTAGACGAGTGGCCTAGAACGGGCTAAGCAAATCAATCTCTAAGTTAATAAAACCTTGTATCGGAATCTGTAGGGCATTTCTCTCAAGCCCTGCTGGCGCTGTGTTGATTGATTGAAGCTGGCCCAAGTGGGGTCCGCCCAAAATCCCACGGCCTTCCCACGCCCATAGGGCCATAGCCCACACCACCCTTCTCCACCATCATCACCGTTCATCGCGGCATCTGCACTTTCATCACCCACGAGCAGGTCCAATTCCGCCTTGTGACGACCCTGCGACCACCGACCACTGCGACGCCAGCCGCCGAGGCCGCTCCCGCCAAATGGCTTGATACTCTAGCACTCACAAGCGTTGTTGTCACGTTCGTGCACGGCTTCAACCTTGTCTGCGTGATCACACAGCTTTTCTACTGTCCTCTTCGCTTTCCTTTCACCTCGACCCCTGTCGAGTCAGTCAGAATTGGCTTCAAGCTCCAATCCCGCTACGACGCGCTTCCGCTCCTAGTGCTGTTACCTCAGATCCCCAATCACATTCTCGTCCGAAACCGCATTTCGGGCATCCGAGCTCGCGCCGACCGAGCATTGTCTCGGCCGTGAGCCTCGTGGCTGATTTCGAAGCTTGCCGGAGATTTCTCATCCTACTCTCCATATCGTCTCGATTGTCGCTTGTTCTCTCCTCAACCCCAAGGACACACAGCTTCTATTCTACTCTACCTTCTCATCGTCATAGCCATCACTGCAATAGCTTCTGGGCGATCTTCACACCCTCTTTCTGCTATGACATGTGCCGTGGCTTGATTGACGAGCCCTGTCGTCCCGTTCCCTCCATTCACAGTTAACCTCCATCCTTCCATTAGCCAAGGCAATAGAGCGTTTACCAAGACGGTTTCAAACCCAATTCTCTCACGCATCACTCCTCCAAGATCTCCATGCTTATCCTGAGCCCCATCCTCTATTCCTTACTCTGCTGCTGCTGCAGCAGGAGTTGGCTGATGTTGTCTCACAACTTATCAAGCATGTCATCCATCGTCATCCCGCGCACACCCCCCTCCCTCCCTCTGTTACGTTGAGCTACTGAGAATGTCAAATTGTCCTGGTGCCTGGAATACCCAAATCCTGGCTCCTGGCTCCTGGCTCCTGAGTCTATGCAGAGCCAACAATGCACGTGTAATAGCATCCCCGGTTCTTCCGCTGTAGTTACGATTAACTTCATGACAGGCGACAGTGTCGAGACACACAGACGCGCAGGCGCGTAGCCAGCACGTCACGCGCAAGGTTATATCAGCTGGGTGAGATCACCAGCATGGGTCGATAGAGCTGGCATCGCAGCAGAAACCAACATCCATGACCGGGGCTGTCCTTCAGGTCGGGTCGAATCGTTAGGGTCCCTTGTGGGGCTTGGGTTCCGATCATCAGAACCTGGAAGGCAGAAAGTCAACTCGTTCATCGAGGTCGTTCAGCCTCAGATCGTGGTACCTTTGACTTGGTGACCCATTTGCTACAACCACAATAGCCGCCTTACGCCCTCCTCATAACGGTTCTTCAGGGACCGTTGAACCCTCCATCGAGACCCAAGCGTGCCAAGAGGGGCCAGCTTTTACCTCATTGGTGTTGATTCGTCGATCTTAGATCAGGTGTGATCAAGTAACTTGCCCGAAACGGATTATTGGAATACCACGAGCCACCAGCGATGGCCAGGGCGTGGTCCCTCGTGCGTCCTCAGTTCATCCTGGTTTACTTTCCTCGTCTTCCTTTTATACTCAGTCCAGATGCGCAGACAGAACCATCCGAGCAAGTGCTCGGGCGAGCTCACCATGATAAAGAAGGGATAGGTGTAGGGTGAGGCGTTAGAGTCGTGACGCCATCCATTCTCGGCACCTCTCGTGCGTTTTCTCGGACGTCCGAAGTCAAGCGGCTTTGGACGCTCTACCATCCCACGGAAGAACCACTATCCCACGCACCCACGCTTTATCCCAGCTTCATCGCGTTGCTCCCCACGCCTTACACTACATAATGGCCCACCTAACAAGCAACCAAAATGGAAAGCCTCGCATCCTGGCTCAATCCTCCACCCTCCACGGCATCATCAACTTTGGGTCATTTACCTTGTTTTACCTGCCCCCATCCTTTTGTTTAGACTTACTACCCGCCCGCCACGCGCCGTTCCAGCCGGTCTCACTTGTCCCTGTCACCCTTCTTTGCTTTGCTGAGCGACGATGAGTAATTGCTCGACGCTGACAGGCTGAGACCCCAATGTATTACAGCTTCACCCTGCACGCCCCCTCGACAAGCCAGTCGCCGTGTAACCGTTCACGCCCTTGAGCTTTGGCTGGACGAATCATCACGACGCCGATTCTAATACGGCTGACGTCCGTTTGCTTTGCCGTCGTCGCCATTCGCGGCCTCCGTCTCAGCCATCCCCGGCTGGCGTCCGCCCCGAGTCTTGGCTCCGCGTGGTGGTCGAAGCATCAAAGCAGCCTGATGTTGGTCCACCCAATCTTAGCTAATGGCGTGTTGGCTCGCGAGCAGTGCCCCGGTATGAGGCCCATGACTGACTGATGTATTCCCTAAAAGGGCCATATCTTCTGTGCATGTACACCTCTGCGACATCGCCGCTATCGTCACCGGCTGTCTTTGGTTACCCGTGTTGCTTGTTATTCTAGACTACCATCCTCACCACTGCTACCCGCCACTACTATCCGATACCACCATCTCGCCAAACACACCACATAGACGAACAACAATAGCACCCGCAACGACAGCCTTAGCAAAATGGACACTGCTGGGCTTTCCATCCTCAACCCTCGGGCTTCAAGGCTGCCCGGACCCATCCTTCTACACCAGCTGGTGAGCCCATCCAGCCAACGTACAGCACTGGATTACATGAGCAACAACCATCGATATCCCTTCACCTACAGCCAGCTTCATGATGCAGCAGATGCCCTCGCTCGTCGTATAACAAGGGCCTCTGGCACTGTACACGGACAATTTGTGGTCCCCCTTCTCATCCATCAGTCTCCCCTCCTCTACATCTCCCTCCTAGCTATCCTCAAAGCCGGAGGAGCTTTCTGCCCTCTGAACATCGATGCACCGCCGCAAAGAGTGAAGTTCATTCTTCACGACGTGGCTGCAACGGTGGTCCTAGTTTCCAAGGAGCTTGCGTCAGATATCCCACGCGATGTCAGTGCCACGATTATCGTTGTTGATGAAGAAGCGGAGGACGGTAGCATCTCACAATACCCAAAAGCTGACTACCAGCACCGAAATCCTCAATCTGAAGATCTTGCCTATGTCATGTACACATCTGGGTCTACAGGCATCCCTAAAGGTGTAGGCATCTCCCATGATGCTGCTTCGCAAGCGCTCCTAGCACATGATAGACATGTTCCATCTTTCTCCAGATTTCTGCAATTTGCAGCGCCGACATTTGATGTGTCGGTATTTGAAATCTTCTTCCCGCTCTTCCGAGGAGCAACCCTCGTCACGGTTCGCAGGGTTGAGATGCTGAATGACCTCCCTGCGGTGCTTCGGCTCATGGAGGTGGATGCATGTGAGCTCACACCCACAGTTGCTGGGAGCTTACTACGAAAACGAGAGAACGCACCGAATCTCAAAGTTCTTCTGACTATTGGAGAAATGCTCAATGCGCCGGTGGTGGAGGAATTTGGAGGAGACGAAAGCAAGCCCAGCATGCTTTGGGCTATGTATGGCCCAACCGAGGCCACGATTCACTGGTCAGTCCCCCCTTGGCGCGAGATTTCTGGTCTAACCTTGGGGCCAGTACCCTCCAAACAGCATTCTCTTCTGAGTCGTCAACGGGCAATATTGGTGTGCCTCTTGACACGGTCTCTTGCTTCATCATCGACATTCCGGAGACAGAAAGCAATGAGGTCGAGTTCAAAGTCCTCCCTCAAGGTGAAATTGGCGAATTGGCTGTCGGCGGCTACCAATTAGCAACTGGGTATATCAACAGGCCAGAACAAACAAAGTCAGTCTTCATCGATTCTCCATTCGGACGCGTTTACCGCACTGGAGACAAAGCCCGCCTGTTACCGAATGGCAAGCTCGAGTGTTTTGGCCGCCTGTCAGATGGTCAAGTCAAACTACGAGGACAGCGTCTGGAACTCGGAGAGGTAGAGCAAGCCGTTCTCAGGACTTCGGGATGCCACAGTGCAGTCGCTGCTGTGGTGAAATCTATCCTGGTGGTTTTCTGTGCTGTTGATGCAGGAGTTACGGAAGACGCTGTTCTGAAGCAGTGTGGAGACTGGCTTCCCCAGTACATGGTTCCTGGAGAGGTGCTCCTGATGGCAGACTTTCCAAGGTTGCCAAGCGGCAAAGTTGACAGGAAAAGGCTAAAGGCCGAGCACGAGGAACGCAAGTCGGACATGGCAGGCGACTTGCCCGACTCAGAGCCTGTGGACGAAACTGAGGCAAAGATCTTGAGCATTGTCTCTCAAGTGCTGAATTTCAAAGCCAACAAGTCTATGTCTCTTGCTTCTGCAGGCCTCGACTCTCTCAAAGCTATCAAGCTGGCTTCGGCCCTTCGGGACTCAGACATTGCCTTGGATTCGGCAAGTCTGTTGACCATGAAAATCATTTCCGACATCGTTTCTGTGGCTCGGACACTGCCACGCACTCAACTCACCAACTCACAATCTCAAGAAAAGGGCATTTTCCTGGAGCTCGGCAACGTTTTGTCAGAGAACCCCGCTTTGGAGAAGATGTGTGGGTTGATTGAATATGTGTTGCCATGTACGCCTCTACAAGCTGCTATGTTGGCAGAGACAGCACAAAACTCCACAGCTTATTGCAATGAAGTTTCACTCGAGGTTCCGGAGAGTTACACGACAGAAGAAATCTCAGAAGCATTCAATACACTGGCGCAACGAAATGAAATTCTTCGCGCTGGTTTCACAACTTTCAACGGCACATTTGTTACATTACTTTTCAAAAACCTGCGACCCGAGCAGATCAAGGTTGTGGAACAGGCTCGATCAGCGTTTTCCCCTTCATCGCTGGCAGATTACCTCAATCCTTTGAGCGTCCAGATACAGCCAAGATGCCGTGCTGGTTACTCACGTGTTCTCATCCATCTGCATCACTCAATTTACGATGGCTGGTCTATGGACCTTCTTCTCTCTGACTGGTCAAAACTTCTGTTGAAAGAGAGCGTGCCTCAACGGCCGTCGTTCCGCGAGGTTGTGGGGTTTTATAACCGCCTTGCTAGCCAGCAACACGATGATGCCTCACGAGTCTTCTGGACTGAGCATCTCCTTGGCTGGAGCAGGATTCCTTTGCCTAAGCTTCACAGCAAAATCGTTGATTCAGGCCAAATATTGTCAAGCCTGCTACAGTTGGAAGTTTCTCGCCATAGGGTCAATGAGGAAATTCAGAGACTGGGTTACAGTCCCCAGGTTCTGTT
>JAJODA010000378.1:0-30814 GCA_021730345.1 Fusarium cicatricum
GTGTGAGCGGTGGGGAGAGCTTTGCGTGGGAGTCTGGGTCATGGGTGGGAAGAAGAAGGGAAAGGGAGGGGGTATCAGAAAAGGGGAGGAGATTCTGGTTAGCTATGGCAAGGGGTTTTGGGGAGAAAGAAGGGAAGAGGAGGAGATGTATGAGAATATGTATGAGGCTCAGGGGGAGGTTGAAGCTGCTATTGGTGATGAGAAGTGACACTATAAAGTCAAGAGTCAACGTTTGAGTTTGCACACGACAGCGAAAGGTTGAGATTGCAGATATCAAAGTGATATAGTTTGTATATGCATAGACTTTGGATGCTCAAGAAACCCACATTTAAGTGATAGCAATGGCATCTCCGATGTATTTGCTGCGCCTCAGACGATATTGATGTAGGCTGCTGTATATAAAGCATCACTTCGCTTTTACCATTTTTTCATCACCTTTCACTCCATCACTCCCACTTCTCAAAGTGCACTACTAAGCCTCAACGCCCTTCACCCATCATAATGGCCACCGTTACACAATTCACCCCAGGCCTGATGCCTTCATCGCCTATCCTCGAGGCCGCCAGGCTGGACCCAGTCCTGATGATCTGTAAGCTTCTTGTCCACGATGCCTTTTTATCTGCTTTGACTGACTTGTCAGGGGTGTTTGTTCACTCCATTTTCCTTATTGTTCTGCCCCTCAGCTTCATCTTCGTGTCCTGGATTAAACGCTCTGGTACATACATGGGCAGCACATTCTTTCCCCCATTTCTCTCGACTAATGCGTTGGACAGGCAAAGAGTACGTCAGGTCGGGCACCCGCTCTGACGAAGGAGACTACTACCTCGTGCTGGCCATCATTTGGCTCCTCGCCGTCGCCGTTATTGCGGTTTTGGATTGCCTAATCCTTGGGAAGATGGCTCACATCGTACTGCTCTCATTTGGGGTCCTGGTGAATTGCACCCTCTTTCGCGCCGACAAACTATGGTTGGAACATGACGAATACCCTCTGGCTCGGGATATGTCTATCGTCAATGCAGACCCGGATGATCTGCACTTGGTTGATCTGGAATACTGCTATGAGTCCTTGCCAACTTCTGAGGCGGAAGCGTATGTTGCTTCCTTTTCAGACTCGGAGAAAAGCCAAGTTTAGAACTTTCTGAGGCTTGGCTTGGAAGTTCTGAACATGGACGCTATTATGGCTATGGAGCGAGGCTTGGCTGGTTTAACTTGTCAGGGGATCATGTCACCAGAAATAATGCATGGCAAGCAGGTGAAGAACGACAAAGCCGCTTAGTTAGACTTTAATATAGTCTTAAAATCTCCTAAGATTAGCTGAGCCATGATGAATCTTATCACATAAATACTAAAAGTTGGGTTAAATTTATGATAATTATTCTTAAAATTCTATAAATCTTCACCTAGGTTTTAGAGAAGTCTAAGCAAGCAAGCCGGCCATATTTTCCTTCACCTGCTTGCATGACTTTATTCTCACATCGAGTGATCCGTGCAATGCAGTTCGACAATGTCATGGCTCCGTTCTCATACTACTCAAACTTTGGTGGAGTTGCCATCTCGTGGGAGCTTCCCGATTTATCTATGAATCTCAACGTTTTCCTCTCTCTGTCAGCCAGGCCAGTCTGAGACGATCCTCGCGTATGCTTCTTGGTGAGCTGTGAGCGCATATTGGTAATCCTGCCATATGTTAGCATGTAAGTAACGTATATACAGCTGGGTCTACCCACAGGGCAAGCTTTATTGCGAAGCATTGTGCAGTAGAGATGAATAGTTTCGTGGTAGGGAGAGATGAGTTTGTAGGTGAAGTTTGAAGGAGGCACTGGTTGCAAACTCTGTGGTTGAGATGAGAACCAGGCCCCGTCAATTTCTAGAGCTTGACTTGAATGGTCTGAACATGGATGCTAGGTCTTGGAGAAGTCTAGTCGAGCAGACCGGCTGTGCTTTGCTTCGCCCGCTTGCATGGCTCTATTCTCATACTGAACACAATAAATGTCATTGGAGTTGCCATCTCGTGAGGGTTTCCCGATTAGGAAAGCGGCGCGAACAACCCTGCGACATCAAAGTTGATGAATATCGCAAACGAAGATGACGCTGCAACCCCCGCGATTTCCGAAGAGTCGAATGGAAATCAGTAAATCTGTACAAGAGGGGGCTTCTTTCTACTTGAGATTCTAGATATTTTACGAGATATCACCCATCATACACTACTACTACTACCTTGCACTCTCGTTGACCCTCTCTATACACACCCACTTACACGAGACGACAACAGCTTAATCAACCATGATGAGCACCGAACCACCACAGACCACCTCTGTCCCTCGCCTCGTGAGAACATCTCACGCCCAAGACGGTACCTCCGTCTTTATATCCGACACCCGCCTCACACCGTTCATGCCCTTTGGTCCTCAAGGAAGCGGCTTCGCCATCTTTGACACGCGCCAATCCGTCCCCGTCGACAATACAGACGCAGTCCCATCCCTTGCAAAGACTCTCCCGAGATGCCCTCCCAGGGGGGCCATCTTCTGCATGTCGCTGATCCAGCCTGGAGGTAGCTCGCCTATGCACCGCACCCAGAGCCTCGACTACGGCGTCGTCATGTCGGGCGAGATCGTCCTGGCGCTCGATGGGGGAGAGGAGAAGACGGTTGGACAGGGAGAACTCATTGTGCAGCAGGGGGTGAACCATCAGTGGATCAATCGCGGCCATGTGCCCTGCCACATCTTGTTTGTCATGATTGGGGCGGATAGGATTGTCATGGAGGGTGGAACAGCTCTGGAAGAGACTGTTTTTAAATGAGCAATGTGTATAGGGGTGATGAAGATTTAAACCATGCTCATATCGTAGACAGAAGGCCCAAACTCTTCCTCATACCAGTACACTCTCGAATTCTCTCAAAGACCAGCTGCGCACTCACTTTCTGCAAGTCCGAAGCCAGTCCCTCGGGATCCTTGATGATATTGATAGGCCAGAGTAGGAGATAGCCACCAACAGCTTGCCATCTCACTGGTTTCGACTCGTCTGTGCGAAACCGACCCAGCCGATCAACTTCTCCCAAGGTCTGGGGAACAGTCGACAGAACTTGATCTGCTAGCGATTGAACAAGGTTGAGTGACTCTTGTGTTCGTGCTGAAGTCGAATCATCCGCTGACGACGATGAGGTTGAGACTTTCTCTAAGCAAGCCACGAGCTTCTGATGAAGAATGATTCGCGCGGTCCGATGATAGTTCCATTCGTATGCCATCCATATGTCGGGATGAAGCTGGACTGTTTGAGGAAGCCAGATATTCATCCCTCCACTGCCTAGAATCTCGTCTCGAGTGACTGTACGGAAGGCCCACTCAGGCTTGGTACGCCAAAGGGTAGCCTCCTGATCCAGGCGGAGCATCTCGTCAACCAACTCTAGCAGTTGGTTGCATGTGAGAGTATCCGAGTCCAGAGTCTCCAGTAGCTGGTTTGCCCTTTGACATATTTCCGTGATTGCTAATGTGTCTTTTTCTAGCCGCACTGACGCTAAGTCGTCATTGAGCCCATCGAGCCAGTCTTGGGATTCTGTGAGCGGGCTCATCTGTTTCGCGAGTTGCTGTTTTTGCTATTGGGAGTCAGTCTGTAGTCTTGATGTACTATCAGATTAGGAGCTCACTAGCCGGTGATGGGCTAGCCGGAATAGACCCCATCCCCGAGCATCATGGAATTGTTCGTGTCCACGGAGCCGTAAAATGTGAGCCATGCCTTGAGTGTGAGACCCGGACAAAGATGAATCAGGTATAAACAAAGACTTTTCAACATGTCAGACACCAAACTCTTGGAAAGCAATCACATGTGACCAACCTCGAAAATATCCAACATCACCACCGTCATCAAGTCGTGATCATCAGGCGTCTTGCCCTTCTCTGCCAAAGATTGCCCAAGCGCACCGAGTGCTTGACCGTAATACTTCAAGGCTTTTTCGACAAAGTCTCCAGAGTTCTGTCCTCGTGATAGATCGGCAAAGGCGCACGCCTGGACCGCCCAGCGCAAGGCATATCGGCCTTCGACATTGACTTCTTTGAACAAGGATGGGAGATGTTCGAGAAAGCCGGGAGAGGAGGATTCGTTGCATGGAAATAATACATACATTTCCATGAACAGGTCTGCCGCTTGGTCTTCCCCAGAAGGTTCTTTTGTTGGTGACAACTGTTTGAGCCATGGAAGTGCTAATGGAAACTTTTGAGATTCCACTAACGTGAGGGAGCTGACTGACGCCCGTCCAAACGACGTGCTCCTCGGGCGACGACTCGGCGGTGAAGAAGTAGAGTTTGTGTTTGTGTTTGTAGAAAACGAAAATGTCTGATTTTTCTTCACAATCTTTTCCGTCTCGTGCTGAAACATGAGATCTGCCTCGTCTCGGTATCCAAGGCATATCTCACTGCGTGCGATGCAGCGTTGGCAAGACGGACGGCCACGGTCACACTGAGACAACAGTCAATAATAACCTCATGAAACGTCATAAGAATCTCCCGACCTTGACTCGTCGTTGACGACAGCGGAGACAGCCCCGACTGCGATGCGCCATTGCCCATTGCCCATTATCCAGCGGCCCAAGTTACTTGGAGATAGATGAAAGGTCCAAGTTGCCCCGCCATGTGAAGCTGATGCGAGCGCTAGTTAACGTTACGTCTCAGTTCTTACACAGAATTCTCTATGATTGCTTGCAGTAAAATACAGAGATATACTCTAGTCTATATATAACTTATACTTCACCATGCTCCACGACTACCCAGGATAGGAATCTCAAGATTCCTGACGTAAATTCCGGCTCCTCCGTAGTTGTGTCCCCAGTCCAAGATGGCGTCCCTGCCAATGGGCATGGAGAGACAGGCTTCGAAAAGGAGGCCAAAGTTTGGGGTGAACCCTTGATAGAGAATGTCCCAGCAGAATGAATGAAACCCCCAGCCCCGCAACGGTTCTGGTTCAAACCGAGAGGTCTCTGGATGCAGAATATCCTCGAGGTTGAATGTCATGAGCGCCACGTCAATCATGGAGTCTGGATCAAGAGAGTCATCGTAGCGCTTGCAGGTATCACTGGGAACGGTTCCAGTAACGACGTCTTCGTTTTCATCACATATGCCGACTCCAGACAGCCTGACGTTGGCCCAGTTGTCGTTCTCAATCCATACTTGGGCACAAATGTTAGCTTTCTCTCCCCCTCGCCTGATCGAGTTGAAATGCAAAACTCACCAGCCCGAAATTCTTTGAGCCATGTTTCATGGAGCCGCTGAGTGATAGGAACTCCGCATAAGGTGCAGTACCTCATGATTTTAGGTGCTGTAATATTCACAGCCAGCTGCCCGAGAAGATGTTGCCGTGGAAGGTAAGACGAGTGGTAACGAAACGGGAAGCCAGTGAAGTGGGCGCATCCATTCTTTCACCATTCTCCTAAGCAGCACGCTTTCCATGAATTTTCCTTTGTCAGATAAACATCCACAAACGTCATTGTTCTTCCTACTTTGTTGGAATCCGTGATCATACCATAATCTTTCCAGTGAATCAATGTTAAAGCGCTTGCTATAAGAAATACCCGTCGTCTCAAATGCTTAGTAAAGAACCACTAAGACAACCCACGCCAGTCCTTCCAAGATATTGTACAACCATAACCGTAGATCACATGTATTCACCGTGAAACCGTTCAAACCTCCTCTCCCTCGGCGTCAACATCCTCTTCATCAGACTGGTTTCCCCGGTCCGTCTCTGCCCCGGATGCATCACCATCTGCTGCATCTCCGTTGACTGCACCGCCGTTGGTGTTCGTCGAGACGACAACGGAATCCTCGGCTGCTTCTTCAACTGCTACCTCCTGACCGGGGTCATGACCCTCGGTGACGGCTTCTAGACTGGGTTGCCTCTCCGACCATCCAGGCGGTAGACCAGGACCACTGTCAGCGTTTCCGTAGTCGGCCTTTTTGGTTCCTTTGGGCCATCGGCCAGGACCGCGACCGGTTCCACCAGACTTTCGCTTGGAAGAGCTCCTGGGCCGAGAAGACGAAGTGCGGTGACTCTTGCCGCTACGTTTGGGCCTTGAGCTGCTACTAATAGCCCGAGGCGCCGACGGCCTGCTGACGCTCGGTCGTGTGCGATCCCGTCGACCACCTGGGACAGCTGGAAAGACCTCAAATCGTGATGGAGGAATGTGCTGGTATGGTAGTACCCAAGCTGGTCGACCATCACCCTCTGCATCTTGCATCTCCTGATCCTTGGGTGACTCAGGCTGCTTCTCCTCCCCTGGGCCGACCTCCTCAATAGATTGAACAGGTGTTGGTCCAGCCTCGCCATTCTGCACCGGAGGATCCTGGGTCTGCCCTGGGTCTTCCTCGGGGGCACTCCCCTCCCCATTTGTTGTTGGCTGACTCTCAATGCCAACAGTGGCAAGCCCTTCGTCAACCTTTGCCTCGTCGTCTTCCCTTGGCGCGATGGTGTTGATGGGAGGACCCAGCTCGAAATTGACCGCATTGCTGCGGCCCATTACATACGGCGTCCAAACGAGGGCCTCGGGTTTCAGCTGTACATAGCCCTTGGCCTCCCATTTGGCAACGTATTGTCGACAGTAGTCCACGTCCACTCTGAACGCGTACAGCTTCGTCTGTGGATCTCTGACAAGTGCTCTCAGGCCTTCTAGGGCAGAGATAACATCGTCTGGTGTCATACCTGTGTCGTCAGACATCCGCTTGATGCTGAGGCCTTCCTTCTGATGTTTCCCGTTATCCATCACATTCAAGAAATAGCGGCAAAGGATCAGGCGCCAGTAGTTCCGGTAAGATACCAGACCCATATCGGACAACGGCTTCTCCGGCGAGCCAGTCTTCTCTTCAACCTTGGTGAGTAGATATGAAAAGTCGATGAGAAGATTGCCGTAGCCTTTGCGTTGATGGATTGGAAGCGTCAAGATACACGAGACGTTGTTCTGGCTACCCCCCCTCTTTTCCTTGGAAAAGTATCCCACGAAGTGATAGCCTGTGTTGTCGTATTCGCATAGAACATAGAAAAGGAAAGGTTCCACGTCGTAGTATAAGGTTTTTGAGCCCAAGAATAGCTTGGCGAGAAGGCAGAGGTTCTGGCAGTAAACCGGGTTCTTGCGGCCGTCGACCTCAAAGACCGACACGGATCCATGGCGATAGATCTCATCACCGGGCGGATGCTTTGCTGGACACTTGAGTTTATGCCTCCACGCAACATAGTCCGAGTTCATGTATTTTAAACAGAACTCGCAGATGTATAGCACCCGGTTCATGCTGTACTCGGCTGGATACGGCGCGGCATACCAAGTGTCAATCTCCCAGCCGCCAAATTCGATGCATTCGATCTGGCTGGCGTCTTCGCTCGTCTTCTTGTGTCTCCGAATGGGCATGTCAGCATCGGCCTGCATAGAAAGGATGCGTGCTCTCCATTCGTGATCGGCCTTTTGCTTGGTTTCTTTGAACTTGTCGCTATCTTCAGGACCTGGAAGAGTTTTGGACGTGTCGGCTTCTGCTTCGGTCAGAATACCGCCGTAGGGTTTGCCCTTCATCGCTTCCGTCTCCCAGTCAAACAAGGAGTATATCGGCTGAGAATAGTTGTCTGATGTAAACGGTGTTGGAAGGGCGGCAATTGGCATGGGATCGGCCCTTGGAGGGGCCACCGAGCGCTGGGGAGGTGGTCGAGCAACGCTTCCAGGCGGCCGAGCAGCGCTTCCGGGTGGTCGTCTCCTGTCACGTTTCTTGCGAGATAGGATCTCCTTGAGGTTTCCTGGCTTGACCTCCATCTTGACGACCAGTGCTGTACGGGTACGCTTCTCGATCGTGACAGGACCAGGTCTTGTGACTTTGAGGCGAAGAGTCCTGGAAGAGGGATTCCGTGTTGGCTCTGCGCTTCCGTTGCGTGTTACATCCTCAAGCGAAGAGCCTAGGTCGTTCGACTGATGCCGTCGGCGTTTCCTCAACGACATGACGTTATCTTCATCTTCCAAAGATGACGACTTTCGTTTCCTCAAGGTGCGGGTCTCGTCGGCAGGCTCCTCGGGAAGAGCATCGTCGACTTGCGAAGTGAGGTTATCTTCGTCCAAATCTGGTTCAGACTGGAGATCTCCTGTAGGTTCAGGGATATCGGACAACTGGGAGGGAAGTCCCACGTCGTGATCGACACTCTGGTCGTCCATTTCCTCGTCATCCTGGCCCTCAGCGTCGGATTCTCTGTTAAAACAATCGGGACACTTCCAACGCTCGGGTGCTGAGGTAATTAGCGGTGAAAATCGAACTTTGGACACTGGAAATACTCACCATTATCCTCACTCATCGCAGCAGCATCACGAGCGCATTGTTGATGGGCTAGATTCCGTCAGCTTCAAGTCGTGTCGCCCATGAGACAATCTTACCGTTACCACCACAGCTAGCACAGGCCAGGAACATTTCGAACTCCTCGCTCGGATCGTCATCTTCGCCCTGCCTGCAGAATATGCAGTTGTTTGAGGGTCCGGCATCTGACTCCTCGTCATCATCCTCATCAACCTCGGCGGCATCCTCCCATCGAGCGTCCTCATCCGACTCCTCATCGAGTGCACTGGGTGATTCTGATCTGTCGCTGTCACTGTGTTCGTCGTCTTCCTCGTTCAGATCTCCTGGCTTAACTTTGACTTGGCCCACTCCCTCGTCCAGGTCGTATTCCTCGCCTTCGGCATCTACATCCTCTTCTTGTGCATCTTCTTCTTCTTCTCCCTCTTCCTCTTCGCCTTCTTCTTGGCTTTCATCGCCGTGTGCGCCTGCGTGATTATGGCTGACATATACTTGAGGGTGGAGGAGAAAGTCGTTATCCTCCTCACCTTCAGCATCCACATCTAGCTCCTCGCCTGATGCGTCGCGATCGCTGAGCTCGACATCGCCATACTCCTCAGCAGCGGCCGCGGCACCAGACTTGGCTTTGATTCCATCCCATTCCGTAGCATTGAGTGTCGAGTTCTCGACTGCAGTCTCGTATTCAGCATCCTCATCTGAAACCATGACACTCTGTTGGAGCTCCTCCTCCATCGCTTGTGCGCTTGCCATAATTACCCCCGCTTCCCAGAAAAGAAATCCCAGAAGCGAGAGTTTAGGTTTTGCATATCGATCGATATCGAGGCGCTAGGTCGGACTTTTGGCGGTAGTATCACGTTCGATTCATCGCGGGTTGGGTGAAGACGCGGGCGTAGATCAGAGAAAGGGTTCAAGCGTGGGATGCGTAACGTGGCTCAGGTCAAGCTGAAAGAAGAATTGTATTGAGAGAGTCGATCTTTTTCAAGTGACGCGTCTGTATCGGGGTCAAGTGTCGAAGTGATGCGATTGATGAAGCAGCTGGATCAAGGCGCGTTTACCTTGAGATCCAACATCACCAGCTGTCGCGGAAGCTTGTGGCCACAGTGCGTGCGACGCCGAACCCAAGTCGGTGCGCCGAGCTTTAGGTGACGTACTGTGTGAGTCAGTCCCCAAATAACTGTTCTGGCGGGTGGATAAGTGGAGCTTGGCCATTGATGCCGCGACCAGTTGACGCCTCAGGCATCAATCCAATCACCAATCGCTCAATCGTCAATGGCTCGGCTGGCGACGTGAGCTTCAAGACAAGGCCCGGCCGCTCGGAAGACCTACGACTATCGCGACAGACCCGGACGACAGGTCAAACCTGGTCAATTCGATTCCTCGACCGACGAAAGACTTAGCGAATACATCAGAGTCTGCTCAGGCAGCACCGACGCAATCATGCCCGTCCCTTTCGAGTCCCTCCTCCCTTATGCCATCATGACCGTCGTAAGTTTGAGCCGGCCCTGTATCGTGAGCATGCGGGAGCTCACGGTGTTCTAGATGTTCGGTATCTCTGGTACCGGCCTTGCCGTCGTCAAGACCTGGCAGAACGAGGGCAAGCGACCTCGTTACTCCGTGGACCAGTGGGACAAGGTATGTTCTTTTGCACTCAGCGTCCTGTTTCTCTTATGCTAATTGTCTTTGCAGCAAAGTACGAAATATCTCGAGCGACCCGACGACTAACGTATTCGATGCTAACAAGAATAATTAGTGATGGAGCGTGACCGACGACTTACGGGAACTCTACGAGGACAGACAGATAAGCCGCAGGCACCTCTAGGGTTCGAGCTGAACAATCCGTGGAAGGTAAGTGCTATAGAACTCTGACACAACAACCGAAGTCACTGATCGTGTATAGTGTGAGACGCGCTACAGTTAAGCAGTCACTCGGCCACACGACAACAACGGCCAAGGTGCCAAAGCCGGATCTGCAAATGTACATATAACTCGGGGAAACGCCAAGGGGCTGCTTTGAATTGAGGCAAGACAGACAAGAGAAAGAATCAAAAGAATTTCAAAACCTATACTCGATCTTGGTCCCATCGTGAGGCATTGGTGTGCGGGTGTGTGCCGTCGACAACAGGGTACCTTTATTATATTGCTATCTCTGCTCTATTCTTATTCAGGTTCTCCAGTAATGTGCACGCCTGGCACATGGCCTGGCTCGACATGTATCCGCACTTGATACACTGCCCAATAGTCTGCATTGGCCCTGATCGAGTCTCCTTTTGTCGCCGAGTCCTCACAGGCAAAGCAACTGCTTCCTCGTCCTTGGGGGCTCCATTGGCTGTAATCTCAGTCTCAAGAGCCGAAGACTTGGCCTGCTTCTTCAAGCTAGCCTCAACCTGTGCCATTTCGTTACCAGAAGTTCGTCCGTTGGCTGATCCGCAGCCTCCAACGCCCTCCCCTTCGTCACAGGCACAAGCCCCTTTACCCTTGTCAGGCGTGAGCCGGGCCATGTCCTCTCCGCTTCTGACAATGTCCAGGATGGCGCTTGGCCGGACCTTTTCCAGGTTCTTGATAAGTCCTCGTGCTGTTCCCCGGAAGGCCTCAGGGCTGTATATGCATTCGGTGCTAAAGTAGTCCAGCTTCTTGTGGTGCGCGTACAGCACAATCTCCTTTTCGTATGCGTACTTGAGAGGCTTGCTCCTCTTTACGTCACTCTTGGAGTCACCAGTGACAATACTTGTACTCCGAGCTAGTCGCGGTAAGTCTCCACGGAGTAGGTTCATGAGAACGGTTTCGGCAACGTCGTCGGCGTTGTGACCTGTTACAACATGTTTGATGGCCAGCTTCTTTGCCCCTCGGTCTAAGGCCTGTCGTCGAAAGACACCACAATAGGTGCAGTTTCCCTTCTTTCCGATAGTCTCAACAACTTGGTCCATGGTCCATCCATAAAGCTCGTCGTAGCCCACAATCTCCAAAGGCATTTCGTACTGAACCGCATTCCGCTTGACAGTCTCTAGTGAGTCGTCCCGATAGCCTTTGATGCCTTCGTCCACACTCAAGAGCACCAGGTCCAGTCCGTAATCGTGTCGTTCGTTCAGGGTTTTCATCACAGAGGCCAGGACTGTCGAGTCTTTGCCACCCGAAGCTCCAATGGCGACCCTTTCGCCACGAAAGAAGAGCTGCGACGAAGTGATTGTGTGGTGCACTTCATCTTCAAAGACGGAAATAAAACAGTCGCGACATAGTTTTTGATGATTCTTTGGCCGCTTTACGACGGCTCTGTTATTCTGACACCGGAAGCAAGGCGTAGGGGGCATCTTGGATGGCTGTCAACTCAATCAGTGCTGTAAGACTGAGGAGGCCTAGGTTTTGCCCTTTGCCGTAAGAAATCGTGAACGAGAAATCTGGCTCTGAATGAAAGACGAGACTTGGAGGATGTAAAACTTGTCAGCTGGTATGAAATAATCAGTATATTGCAGTGTTACAAATCTAGGCTTCCTTTTCCTTCTAGTCCTACGCCGTGAGTTTGACTCGATGCGATGACTTTGCGTCGCGCTGTAAGAGTCAGTATCACGTGCACACACGGCTCCGCCCAACAGCCCCTCGCTGTGGGTCATGTGGGTCCCCGGTTTTCGCGACGCAGGAAGCCCTAATTTTTCACCACCGAAAATCATTCGTGCCTTCCTCTTTTACTTCTTTGAATTTCATCCATCACCGAGTCACGGACTTTGCTCTTCAACCCACGAGCATTCACCCAAAGATTCAAAATGGTAAGTGAATAGCCAAACTGGACTCTAATGGCCACAGTTTTGTGAAGTCAAATGCGTCTTACGCGCAATTGAGCCTTCAGCGTCGTCGTTCGCGGCACAACTGTTGGTATTCCGCCAGCTTCGATCTTCTCCCTTGACGGGGGGCGGATCGTTGCAGGTGAAGACTTGGCTGGAGATGCGGCGTGTGCAGAAATGTCACGACCTGCTCTCACTAGAGTTCAGAGAAGACCCTTTTTGGCTTGAATGCCTTGCTGATGTCTTCTTTTCTCAATGACAGCCTCCCAAGTCCGGCAAGAAGGTCGCCGCCGCCCCTTTCCCTCAGGGTAAGGCTGGCTCCAAGAAGGCTCCCAAGGTATGAAAACTCCTCACAATCTGGATTCGCAAGGACCTCCGAGTCGCTGACAGCCTCTAGAACCCTCTTCTTGAGAAGCGACCCCGCAACTTCGGTATCGGCCAGGACATCCAGCCCAAGCGAAATGTCTCCCGCATGGTCAAGTGGCCCGAGTATGTCCGCCTCCAGCGACAGAAGAAGATCCTCCACATGCGCCTCAAGGTCCCCCCTGCTCTGGCCCAGTTCCAGCACGTCCTCGACCGCAACACCGCCGCCCAGGCTTTCAAGCTCCTCAACAAGTACCGACCTGAGACCAAGGCCGAGAAGAAGGAGCGTCTCCTCCAGGAGGCTACCGCCGTCAAGGAGGGCAAGAAGAAGGAGGATGTCTCCAAGAAGCCCTACACCGTCAAGTACGGTCTCAACCACGTTGTTGGCCTGATTGAGAACAAGAAGGCTTCTCTCGTCCTCATCCCCAACGACGTTGAGCCCATTGAGCTCGTCGTCTTCCTCCCCTCTCTGTGCAAGAAGATGGGTATCCCCTACGCCATTGTCAAGGGCAAGGCCCGTCTCGGCACTGTTGTCCACAAGAAGGTATGTCATCTGAAACAACAGAGTGCCCAACGAACAATGACTAACCCGCAACCAGACCGCTGCTGTCCTCGCCATTACCGAGGTCCGCTCCGAGGACAAGAACGAGCTCTCCAAGCTCGTCTCCGCTGTCAAGGATGGTTACCTTGAGAAGCACGACCAGGCCCGACGACAGTGGGGTGGTGGTATCATGGGTGCCAAGGCCCAGATGAAGATTGCCAAGAAGCAGAAGGCCCTCGAGAACGCTACCAAGATCTAAGGCTTTTTCTTAATACCCCTCACAATGCATTGCGATTTGGGATCATTCACGGTGTTGCACGGTTCAGGGCATGGAAAATGAATGAATTTTTCTCGGGTTACGTTTTGTCCCATCCCATTTTCGCAGTGACCTGTGGGGCCGGTTTCCGACCCTCAAAAATAGATGAGGAGCTTGCTCTTGGGAAAAGACTTGCCATGTGACCATGTGCTGTCCGCTTTAAATGTTTGTGCTCAACTAGGCGCTTCAAAGAAGTCCATGCTGTATGCCTGTGCCTGAGGGCTCTGCCATCCGAATTCTTTTGTAGCATCTGTCATGTTTCCAACTCCTTATCCTCTTTAAGTCAAAGGAGTGCAGAGAATGGCCCTGTGGGTAGCAAAAAACATGAGACTTGCTCACCAATACCGCGAAAACCACTTCAAGTCAATTACTAACTAAACCACCTTCATGAAGCCTAAACTTGTTAAAATTACATCATTATAAGCAATGCTAGCCTAACCTTCTATATCTATATAATGATCAATTTTCAAGGCGTTATGGTAACAAATTCGTCAGGTGACTTCGTCTCGTGTTTTTTGCTACCCCTAGAATGGTACCGTGGACCGGGTCCAAGGAGTGCTTAATCTGGGGAAGACATGGGGCTGTTATGACGGGCTCACGTTACTGGATAATGAACTGTCAAGACATGCCATCCTTGATCACGGTTCGCATGAGATACAAGACAAGCATCGAGCCGTCATCGGTCGTGCAGAGACACATGGCTGTTGAGCGGTTGAATGTGGGTGTCACGATAGATACTCAGTCCTTCTCACGTAGCACGTCAAACTTGATAAGTTGTAAGACCAAAAGCAGAGCTTGTCGATTATGCCTAAAGCTGCCACTAGCGCCTCTATCTGACTGATTTTGGAGAGCAAGCATATGGAAGAACGATCGCAGTCAGGCCCAACAGGCATCTCCCCCCAGTTGTTTCCCTCATCTGCTCCTAAATTCATCAGATCGTTCAAAAGCTGTCTTTCGCTGCCTTGGATTTCCCCTCCCTCTTCGCCCCACTTGGTGTGTGGTCTGTAAACTCGCTTTCCCTTTCCACCCCCAAGCAAAGGCGCCGCACGTTGCGTCGCTTGCTCCCCTTAACCAAAGATCAGCTTGAAGATGTCGTTGTGGACAAAGTACTGGCCCTGGGCGTCGCGGGCGAGCTGGAAGGTCTGGGTGAAGTTCATGGGGCGCTGCTCCTCGTCGACCTGCAAGCAAGTTTGTTAGCCGGACAGGCGCAAATCAACGGGGTATTGGTGTGTATCATACCAGAAGGGCACCGGTGACGAGGATGATGATGCCACCCTCGCTGTTGGAGGGTTGGGCATCCAGGGTCGCGACCTGATGCTTGACCTTCTCGAAGGGAAGGGACTGTTTGGAGTATCGTTAACGGGTGCGTTCCGGGGGCAAATTAGGAGCTGTGCATGTACGAACCGCCAACTTCTCAGTGATAGGCTCGGCACCGAGAACAGATGCAGACTCAAAGGTCAGCATGGACTCCGGGCGCTATGGAATATGTCAGCCAGCTGCTTCTGATCGAATTGCTGCGCGCCAAAGCAAGGCGTCACTCACGTAGAGGCTGGCGAGGGTCTTGCGGTCGGCATCGAACTGGTTGTAGTAGAACTCGATGAACTGCTCTGTTGGCGCACATGTCAATATCTCCTCGGCCGCTGCGATGCGAGCTCAGGTGTCAGCTCGCAAGGGTATCTAGACGTACTGGCGACATCCTCGAAGTCTAGACGTGTGTGCGCGGTTAGTGTCTGTCTCTCGTGTCCTCAGATGACGTAGAGTCGTAAACTTACTGTTAGCCATTTTGAAGTCTAGGGGCCGGTCCGACCAAATATATCGCTAATGCGTCTAGGAAAAAGTAGAAAGTGAGGGATCGTTGGGTGCTGTCGCAAAGTCTGCCCGAGGGGGGAGAGGGAAATGGACGAGATGAGATCGATGGTGGGGTTGAGGGGGCACAGTGCAGATTGGGCACGCACGCCAGCGAGGCAATGGGTGTGCTGCCATGGAAACGTGCTGACGTTCACAGCGAGGGCGCTCGGCTGGCACAGTGCGGCTTCGTTATAGGCATAAATGGCGGGATGGAGCTTGGTTAGGGCGATATGTGGGCTGACCCTTGCTTGGGGGTGGAATAAAACCGCTGAAATTTCCCAAGCTTTTGAAAAACTTGATCGTCTACAACCACATCCAACAAGTCAACATTGACAAGACAGTGCTCGAGTGAGAATGCCTTGATCACCTGCAAGACTCGTGGTGCATCTATGCATCAATAACAGTAAGGTAAGCTACATACACGCACCAACCACTTGCTGCGCTCCCCTTTCATGATGACAAACTCTTCCATTAAGAACGGCCAACTGAATCACCATGTTGATTTCAAAAATTATCAAGCTCAACAGTCTGACAACAATTCATTTCTATCCATTGCTTGCACACTTCAATTCTGCTGGAGATAGTCTTGCTAACTCTGGCAACCAGTTCTAGGTAGAGGAAACACCCTCAGTCCACCCGGTTAAAGACGACCTTGCCTTCATGCTGCTCCGCTCCCAAGCGAGAGACATAGTCTACCTCGAGCGCTGTGGGCTTGCCGTCGACACCGAGTTTGAATTCGGCTTGCTCGAATTCGCGATGGAGCAAAGGGCTGCCGCCTTGAGATTCGTATAGAATCCACCACGTGCCCGAGATGTGACGAAGCTTCACCTTCACGTGCCATGACGTGTCCTCTCGGTCTGCCACGAGTATCTGTTTGCTCTCATCGTCTGGGTCTGGCTCCACGCGAAGCTCCATCGTCTTGTAGCCTGGGTCGTAGTATTTACCCGCAAGGTCCTTGATGTCCACCGGCGATGGCAGGGGATTCTCAGGCCTGTTAGGATAGATAATATTGATAGCATTGTTGTAATTCTTATCGAATTCTCCAATGATACTTTTCCACCTGCATCATGTCAGTTCAAGACTCGTATCGAGTAGAGGATCAACATACAATGTCGTAATGTCGTCCCGCTCATCAGGCGCCATGCCCAGCTTGTCGTCTATCAGTTTGTAGAGGAGCACATCCTCAGCAGCATTTGCTGTCAAACCCGTGTTCCCAAACGCAACAAGGCCGAACTTCTCGTTGGGGAACCACATGACTGCGCTTCCAAAGGCGTGCATGCCTCCGCCGTGAGTATACAGGACATGCCCACGATACAGCTTCCTCGACCAACCCAGCGTATACATACTCGCTTCCTTTCCCTTCTTGGGCAAGCCGTCGATTATGCGCGGCTTTCGTATATCATCATGCACAGCCTCTGAAAAGGGCGCGCCTCGTTGCAGCATACAGCTCGCCCACTTTGTAAAGTCGTCGGTGTTGGAGATGATGCCGCCTGCGCCGCCGTGCTCGAAGAGGGTGAACTCGTCAGTCACCTCGACAAACTCGTTGGCGTCGTGATCCCAGTAGTATCCCGTTGCGAGGTGTTCGGGTCCTGCTTTTGCGTCGTCGAGCGAGATGTAGGTTGACGACATGCCGAGGGGCTCAAAGATGAGCTCGCGCATCACAAGGCCGAGAGATTTGCCCGTGAGGGTCTCGATGACATGCGAGAGGACTGCGTACATCAAGTTGCAGTATTGAAACTTGACACGCGGCTCTTCATTCGTGGGCAAGTTGCGAAGGTTCCGAGTAACATCCTTAACTGTGGCATATCTCTTCTTCGTCTTGCTGCTGTTTCCTTCACCATCAACTGAGTCGTCGACGGGGAGGAATCGCGAGGAAGACTTGTCGTGTCTCGGCATTCCCGTGCGATGGCTAACTGCGTCTTCGAGGGTGAGATGAGTCGTCGCCCACTCGTCCTTTAACACGAAGTCATCCCTAAGGATGGAGCTGATCTTGGTCTGCCATCCCTTCTCCAGGGCTGGGTACTTTTTGGAGTCGATGAGCTGCGCAAGGACAGCGGCAGTGAAGGCTTTCGTCGTAGACGCGGCGTAGTAGAGGGTTTGGGCCGTAGCGGGCGTATCTGGGAAGGTTGCGGTGCCGTAGGCCTTGTTCAGAGATTCATGCTTAGTATGTGGCCCATGGTGCACGAGGAAGAATGGAGGTGTAAACCGAGGCATACCGCAGTATAGGTCTGATCACCGTCGATAACACCAATCGAGAATCCAGGAACCTTCCACTCGTCCAAAGTCTGCTTGACCAACTTTTCAAACTCTTCATTCAAGGGGTTCTCGCCATTAGAGGCTGCCTCGACAGTTTTCGGTGCCATGGTGGTTTATAGTCCAACTGGTCCAGCAAGGAAATCACCAGATGCTTGTCCTCTTTATATAAGCATCTATCCCCTGCATCCACACCAGTCTTCACTCTATCCTCGAGTTGAGCCAACAGCATCTCATGCCGATCTACACATAATCACCCTCGTCTTTCTTGACGAAGCGGGGTTCGTCTATCTGTGCCTCGTACGTTGGGTAATTCAATGGCCTGCCTTTTCGGGCATGGGCTTCAAGCACGTAAGCAAAGACGTTTGACGGGCCATGTTGTCAAGGGGCAATGCATGTCTCGTGTACATAGTCAGGATCCTTTGCAGTTGGTTGTCAGCCTACATATGTACGCGCCAGTCCATTACAAGTCTGTTGGCGTTGCCCAGCTGTTCAGGCAAGTCGATACGCAGTAATCAATCTCCTGTCTTGACGCTCAAAATAAGCAGCATACATCATATGTACATTCGTCTGATCCAAAGAAAACTATCCGGGTGTCTGGCGCTGGAAGAAACTCTGTCGATTGATCCTCTGGCCTCTAATCCGCGGCACCTCAAGGTCGTGAGCCTCTGGTCTCCGGCAGAGATGTACAGTCAGAACCTCCTGATACAGCCAATGCCATCTTCCTCGAGAGTGTGAATGTACTCCAATGCTCCCTTTCCGCCCAACAATGGCGTTTGCAGCCAAGTTACCAGATACTCTTTCAGAGCGGACTTGTCACCGTCAGTCCGTAACCCAAATCATGCTTGGCATGACCATCCACCGGCATTTGTGTCTATATCAAAGTTTGCCCAAGCCGTCCACGTTCACACCCAACGCCAGTCTTCCTAAATGGTGCACATCCGATCCTCTTCTTCGCTTTTCTTCCATGATACTTGGCGGGCTAAGATAGCTGCTTGTACGGAAGCTGGGTGAAAATAGTCTAAAAGGAGGTCCGATTATCCTGCTTCACAGTTCTTCCTCCTCGACCTTTGGCTTCGGCGCCTCGACAGTAGGGGGCGTCCCCGGCCCAGAACCACCAGAGACAGCCGAGTCCAACGCAGCGCTCGAGCTTTGGATTGCGGAAAGGTTCAGGCCCTCGGCCGAGTGGTCCACGCTGGGTCGGTACCTCTTCAGTGGGCTCTGGATGGCTGACTCGTTAGGGGTGTCAAGGCCCGCCGCGTTGGACAGATAGTTGTCAAGAGAAGATGCCCCTGTGGTGGATGCTTGGGTGGTGGATGCTTGGGAGGTAGATGCAACCGCGGCATTCGGGGTCTGTGACGCCTCTGGGGTTGCCTGGCTGTCCGGATCCGCTGAATGCGCCCTCTTAAGCTGTACTCATGTCGTCAGTCTCATGGGTCTAGGGTTAGGCATGTAACAGGACTTACGTGAATACGGTCCACGCCTTCGGCAAGCTCGCCCTGGAATTTGACGTCTTCTGGTGCCACCTTGGCGTTGACTTCCTTATCGTCAACTTCAGCCATCGTGCCCAGTACTTCGTCGTCGTCATCGTCATCGTCGTCGCTGTCATCAGCGATGTTCCCGTTGCTCTTCTTCCGTGCCTTGCGTCGTCGTGAGGCCTCGGCGGTTTGGTCGCGGAAGGCGGAAAAGCCAACAGTGCCGCCAGTCTTGAGGGGACCTAGATTGGAAAAGTCGAGTTGGCCTGATCGCCGCTTGGCCGAGCTTGGTGTTGTCTGGGGATTCTTTGACGACTGCAGCACGCCAATCTTTTGCAGTTGCCCTGTAGTACATGTCAGCTACCTGATAGATGTGATCAGTTTGGTTACTTACGCTCGCCTCGGTAGAAAAAGGTAAAGGTGGCATAGGGCTTGTCCGGTCCATCGATGCCGGTGACTGTTTGCGTGCTGATCGTCTTAGGATCCAGGGTCTTTGGCTTCGCAAAGCTCGTGGTGTGTTCAACATCAGCATCCAGGTTCCCGTTTCCCTTGTTCGAGCCCAAGTCATCCTCATCGCCATCGTGGGCGTCGAATTGAGGTGAGTATTCGCCTTTCTTAATTTCGCCAGAGGCAAGAACGCGGAACATGGCGACCTTGATCTGTCCAGTCGCCTCGGGGGGTTCGTCGTCGTCGTCAGACCAGGAGTCCGAATCGTCCATGACAGCCTCTATAGGCGACTTGTCATCGGCTCCATAGCGCAGGGTGTCTCTCCGGCCCGGAGTGCCCTCCTGAACGTCCGCGCTGGCATTCCCTTCGAGCCCCTGTTGCCGTCGCCGCCGCTTTTCAAACTTCTGGCGACGCTTCTCCAGCTTCTCAGCAGCATCATGACCCTGCAGGTCAAGGCCGTTCAGCCAGCGCTCTAAGCCGACCTCGCGGAACAAGAACTCGCGCTCAGCCAGCCCACCGCCTTCAGCATCCGGGACCTGAACCCAACGGCTGTTGACCCATGTTTCCTCACCCGGTCGCAGTAGAGTAGCGACTTCCTCTTTGACTCGGCCGTCAAAGTAGATGTAGGCAGCGATAGTCTCATTCTCGGAATTGGTCATAGGAATGTAGGGGTTCACAACCCCAGAGGACTTGCCCCGTTCGCCATGAGAGCCAGGATTAAGGCCGCCGACGAACTGAGGCTTCGGGTACGGGTTGGCGTCACTGGGCTTCGGTGTCGAGTAGGGGATAGGCAGGCCCGGGGTGAGGAGGGTGATAGAGATTGCGAACTTGGCAGGCTCAGGCTTGTTAGACTCGGCCAACTGAGGCTGGGGCACGGGAATGTAGGTGCTGATCCGCGACAGACGAGACTGCTTCTGCATACCATGCTCCGGCAGCGGGGCTCCATTTGCATGGATGCTGACCGCAATGCCCTTGAAGCAGGGCATGGTGACGAGGCTTGTTGGGGGGATGTAGTAAAAGTCGAGAATGAGGGGAGGCGGAGAAGAGGTCGAGAACGGCGATGGAGGTGGAAGACGGCTAAGGCCGAGCAAGGTCTAGCAAGCGCAAGCAAGGAGCGAGCGAGAACCGAAGCAAAGGCGGTCGGAAGGCCCGCCGGTTGTTCGCCGTTCCTACCTCGCAGGGCAACGGTCGGTCTAAGGTAGTATTCAGCTCTCGTCTCGTCGGGTCTCGTCTCGGCTCGTCGTCGTCGTAGTCGTGATCGTAGTCGACTATAGATGTCGAGATCGTCGCGATGTGACTCGAAAGGCGTCGAGGGGAACAAGCAGGCGGCGGTGGAGGTAGTCGCCGTAGTTAGCCCGCAACAATAGTGAATATGAACCTAATGGTAGCGGTGCGGCGGTGGGTTGTGGGGGGCGACGGTAGGTTCTAGTGGTCGAAAGCCATATCTCACAGGGTGACCAAGCGGAGAGAGAATGCGAGTTTGAACTGTGCGGACTCGGTTCACGGCGAGGAAGAAATGAGCATAGAAGAATAGAGGCCAGCAAACAACGGGAAGCGGCGGCAGGAGGCGCCGTTTGGCTGGCGTCGGTGACGGGCTGAGAGCGGGAGGAGAGATGAGTTTGTTCGCAGATGAGCCCAGGCATGCATGTCCGCTACAATGGAGGGTCACGACAGGCGGGGACAGCTCATCCAGAGGGCACGGAACATGTACAAGCCCGCTATAAAATTAGTGGAAGCTACCGTGAAACATGAGGTGCCTACCAGACTTGGATATCCCCTGTGAGGTGGCTTGGATGTACAAGTCGATGACGGACAAGTAGACAAGGTACAGTTTAGGCTGCTGTAATCATGAGCGTGGTGCAATTTGAGGGTGATAATGCCTTGATCTTAGCGCCGAGGTACTTTTATTTTGAGCCTCTTAACACCTTGGAACGCGTTTGCTGTAGGATCCCACAAGGGTTTAACTTGCGCCAAAATCCACGACGGGACTTTTGGGAGGTATTTACCTCGGATTAGCAGAAACTCAAGTACACCTCGAGTCTTCTGACACTTTTTTTTTTATATAAGTCTTACTATTCAGGCATGTGCAGGAGGCTTTGAATCAAACTGAGTGGTCATGTATAAGCCGAGCCTCATGAACCTTGGAGTACTAAGTAGCCTAGTATTAATCAAACTCTATCTTGAGGTCGTCATAGACACTCACGAACATCTCGATACTTGGCTACTTTACTCAACAAAACATGGTTTGCATAAGTTCATCCTTTCAAACCTGATTCAAAATAATGGAATGTTTTAATGGCCTCCACTCCATATTTGTCGAAATTGGCCGTGAACCTCAGGGTATCTTCATGGCATGATGCTATTTAAACCAACGCTTCCCGACGCTTCGACACTAATGCCTCCTGTTCCGTGATCCGCGTTTACGAATACTCGAGCTGCCCTCTTCACTATAGCTCGTTCCAATCCCTGAGTCCTTTGGGTGCCCATCTTCGTCCTCCTCATCTTCAAAGCTACTCTCGTCCTCGCCATCAGCATCCGCTCCCGCTTGGGGAACCTCTGACAATGGCTGCTCAGGGGGTATCTCTTCTTTCACGTCTGGCTCATACTTGAGCGGGTGCTGTCTCCCATACGTCGGGAATGTCTCTGGGCGGTCTGTATCCTCCTCCTCTTCACCTTCGCGCCATGGACCTTCAAGTCTCCGCGTTTTGGCGTCTGTGTCCCCAGGTGGTGATCCACTGACAACGCTCCATACTCCCCAAGCCACGCCCATGAAGATAACCTCGCAGAACCAGAACAAGAACGTGAATGCGAGGAAAGTAGAGATCCGATAGTGCACCATCAGCCAGCGCAGACCACGGAGCTGTGCCGTAAGCTGGAGCGCAGCGTGGTATATCTGGATTGACTGGCCTGCCTCCACCTCCACATATGCCGACTTTGGGATGCTGGACCCCTTCGAGAACCAAACACGTTCTGCCAGAGGTATGATCATTGTGTTTGTGCTTGAACCCGGCGTAAACAGGTGATAGAACAGAAAAAGGACGCGGGATGCAAGCGAGATGAATGGATCGACATAGGGCAACAAAACGGGCCTGCGAGAGCTAAAAAGAGTATTGGTCGTTCCGAACCCATCGTGCGTCGTTGCATGCAGTTCAGCCTTGGTGTCAAGCTGAGAATCGGCTTTGGAATCGAGCATGTGAAGGCTGATCATGAAGTTTCCGCGCTCCACGTTGGGATTCGATCTAGGCATTGATAGTGTCAAAGACACGTCGTATTCCTGCTGCGACTTCATCGGTGGTATCTCGAGCGATGCGACGCCATATGGGTTGATACCGGAGCTGGAATTAACCATGTCAGCTACAAAGCACGGCCTACCCAGTAGGGTCTGCGCAGTGCTACGTACCCGTATTGGAGATGAACAGGCAGCTTCACAACCTCATGAGGAAGAAAGTTCTGGAAAAAGAGGACCGAGGCAATTGCTGCTGTGCCAAAGAGAAATGCTGCGCTGGAGACAAGGAGCACTGTATTGACAACGACCCTCTGCACGGGCTTGGACGTGACGACACGGGCTGTCTCCTGGAGGGTGTCCTAGGCAAATACTTTCTTAGTTACTCGCATCAGTTAAAATATGACAAGCCCTACTCACCATGCTGGGCGTTATGTGTCCGTCAGTACAGACCACATGGATGTTGAGAGAGAGAGAGGAGAATCGGACAGCCCAAGGGAGGGAGAGGTTGAGTGACAGGGTATTAGACGACGGGATGGATGGCATGTGAACGGCAGCTGGAGCTGTTGGCTCCAACGTCATACCCCAGGTACGTATCTTTCTATCGAGGGGCATTCGAACCTGGAATTGGGGCATGTAACCTGGGGTGGACATGGAATATGGCATTTCACATTGACAATTCAGCTTTGAAACTGGAAAAGAAGTAGTTTTGATTTAATTGAACATCTACAAAGAAATTTCCCCTAATTTAGATAAAGAGTAAAGGGCAGCTTATACAATCTGGCGTGGCTACCTTGGTAAACCCCAAACATCAACAAAATCGTGACACGTAACGTTATAACCATACTACAAGCAAGGGCCAAGCTCCATGCCAACCAGCTATCAAAATATGACAGCGCAAAGAAAGTAAGTAACAATCAAGTCGTGAACCAAATCATCAATCAACCGCCAAATTCAACACACAAGTCGCTAGTCGCTCGCTTCCTTCAAGAATCAGCATGGCTGGAGGTAGTTGCTTGGGACCAGCCCGATACGTCCATTTCCACCGTGGACCTCGGCCTCCCACCATCCATCGTCTTGGTGACGGAGCACAGCAAGGTAATCACCCTTGCCAAAGCCTAGCTCCTCAGGAATCGCAGCCTGATACATGTACAAGGCACGCGCTGTGAAGGAGAAACGTTAGTCAAGTCTCGTTTAACAAGTTCTTGGCAGGGTAAAACTCACCATAATGCATGATAGGTCTGCCATCTCCAGTATAGAGTCGTGATGGGTCAGCCACGCTCTGGCTGCGTTGCCGAGGGCTGCCCTCGTCATAGTAGCTTCCAGCCCTGGAAGCAGGGCGACTGCCTCGGCTTCTCTGGGATCCGTACGGGTCATCGGCTGGCGCAAGCTGAACTGCCATATCACTACCTGAGTAGCTGCTTTGGGGTCGGTTGTACTCCCTATAAGGCGCAGGAGATGGTCCGCGACTAGCAGCCTCTTGAGGCGACGGTTGCTGGTAATACCCTTGATTGGAGCCTCGCTTCTGAGGGGTACTCATCACAGATGGCGAACGTTGGCTAGCTGCATAGGGGTTTGGTGACGCCGACCTGTAGCTCATATTGGAAGAATCGTTCATGGGTGGCTGCGGGGAGACGCTTCGAGTCGGTGCTGGCGAAGCTGCTCGAGGGATGTCGGTGCCTCTGGTGCCGGGTCGCGAGACTGGTGACGAGCCGTAAACGCCAGATCCTCCACGCGACATATCGGTTCCTCTGGTGCCGGGCCTTGAAAGGGGAGGGGCGTTATAACCACGAGTATCAGCGCGAGGGATTTCGGTTGCTCTGGTGCCTGATCGTGCCACAGGAGGCGTATTATAACCATTAGGCTCTGCCCGGCCCATCTCCGTGGCTCGGGTTCCAGATCGCGACATGGACGCCGAGCTGTAGCTACCAGACTCTCCCCTGCCATGATCTGTAGAGCGAGTCGCAGGTCGCGTCACTGGAGAGGCACTGTAGCTAACTGAGTCTCCTCTGCCATGGTTCGTCGTGCGAGTTGCAGGTCGCGAAGCGATCGGTGGGACACTCTGGCCTGCAGGCTCTGCTCGCTTTGTCTCAGCGATCCGTGGGTTTGATCGTGAAGCAGTACTGTTGTAACCACTAAGACCACCGCGGCCGTTCTCCCCAAACATGGTTCTAGTCTGGTTAGTGGCCTTCTTTGTAGCCTCCTTCATCGCTCTGGATGTCACAGCAGGCGGGGGGACGCCAAGCCTCGAGGCCGGGGTCTGGTAGGAGGGAGGTGGTGTTCCTCTCTTTACTGCGGCAGCATCCTGGTTTCCAGGAGTAGGCACTGATCGTGAAGTCGGGGTTTCGCGTGAAGTCGGAGTTTCTCGTGAAGCCGAAGCTTCCCGTGAAGCTGGTTCAGACCCTGGGACTGGCGTGGAAATGCCATGATAGTGGTCGGCAGACATCCTGACTGATGACTGTTTTCCAAGGGTAACCCCCTTGAGCTCCGCGAGTGCAAGTGCGATGGGGTCTGTCTCCTCCGGTTCCTTGGCAGGTCCCGGCTGCTTCTTAGAATCAGGGTTAGAGACGGCGAAGACATTCTGTCCAACTCCAAGAGCAAGGCTGGCATTGGCATCAATCGGTTCAGGGCTCTGAGTACGTTCCTGTGTCGCCACACTTGGTGGTTCCTGGTTGTACAGCTGGGGCCTGCGAGTCGGACTGCCCGAGTTCTGAGCACTGGGTGCATGCCATGTGTTCCTGTTGGACTGCTGTATATCCTTGTTGCTCTTGCGTCTGAAAGGACTATGGTTTTTCAAAAAGCCTCCACTCTTCTTCTTGGCGATGATCTTGACAGGACTAGGAGCCGGAACGGGATCCTGCTTGACAGGCGAAGTCTTGCCACTCGGTGGTTCCATGCTAGAGAATGAAGTAGGGTTCGAATAATCGCTGTGAGAGTCTCGGCTAGAAGGACGTGCAGAAGTGACCTGCGAACTGCGGTCCGAGATGGGAGTTTGGCTAGTTCGGCAGAGCATGGTCATGCCGTCCATGGGATAAGGATCGTGGGGAACCGCAGCAACCGGGCCGTGTTGGTTGACATCGTAACTCAGGTGAGTCCCTGGCTGTTGACGGCGTTGCTGATCCTCCATTGGCCGCCTTACCTCCATGGAGGTTCTGCTGTCCACAGATTGCCTCATGTCGACCGGAGCTCGAACTTCCATCGAGTGTCGTATTTCACCAGAGGGGCGCATCTCCAAGGATGGCCTGGTCTCATTGCGCCTCATGTCCGGGCGTCGCATTTCAGTTGGCCGCATATCTGTCGGCCGCATATCAGTCAGTCTCATGTCTGCAGGCCTTGTGTCAAGAGGGCGCATCTCAAGAGGTCTCATTTGATGATGCATGTGCTGGCCCATATGATGGGCCACTTGCTGAGGCTGCGGCTGATGACGCTGCTGAGAGAGTTGTTGCTGAGAGAGTTGTTGCTGAGAGAGTTGTTGCTGAGAGAGTTGTTGCTGAGGGAGTTGTTGCTTGGGTGGTTGTTGCTGAGGTGGTTGATGAAGAGGCCGGAGAATATCGTCAGAGGGTGTTTGCACCAGACTCTGTGGCGCGATATTGGGCTCGCGCTTGTTTGCCAGACCCGGCTCTCTGTGTGCGAGGTCCTGGGCTAGGGCGGAGTTCGGGTCGTGATGAGACTCAAAGGTGGAGGGCTGAGGCGAGGATGACCGGAATGCAGGGTTGATGTTGCGCGGGAACTGGGCCACAGAGTAATTGTCGTCCTCTGATGCCTCGGACTGACTGTCGTTCACATCGCCACGACAGAAGTTGATGTACTTGGGCGGGTCGGGGATCTCCTGCCCGCTCCCCTTCTCGGTAATGAAGGTGATGATGTCCTTCTCCACGTCCATCGTCTCCAAGGATAGCCGAATCTTTTCGCACGACGAGTCATCACTAACGCAAACCGTGGAGGCAATGTTGGCAAATGTCCACAGGCTGCTCTTGGTAAAATCCAAACGCTCCTCTTCCAAGTCTTGGAACTTGTCGGCCGCTGACTTCCACTCTCGATTCCACCTTGCCGTTGTATCCTCCAGGGCTTTGACAGCATTCTCGTATTCGGTGTTGGATGTTGCGAGGCTGATCTGCGTCTTTTCTAGTTTCGCTTTATTACGGCGCTCTTCCTGGCCCATGACCATGTGGCCCTGAGCAAGGTAGCCCTTGATCTTTAAACACTCTTGCTCATACTTGTCTCTTGTCTGCTAACCTGTCAGATATTGTCATCATAATAGTATCATTTGTTGGTGAACTGACCTTGTTCACATGTTGAGTTTGTTGCATCTTCGTCTTTAGTAGCTTCTCGACGGTGTTCTGGACAATCTTTCTTCGCTCCTTCATGCCGCCACCAAAGGCAGCAAGGGGCTCTTCAAGCTCCGTCTTCATCTGTGCAGCAATGTTCTGGTGTTGCTTGGCCATTTGTTCAACCTCGGCCCGGACTGTATCCAGCGACGTCTTAAGAGTGCCCGACTCCTGGGATCCCAACGGCTTCCGGCATAAATTCATCAACTTTCGACCGAATTCCTCTTCGATCGATGCTCGGGCTGTGATGAACTGTTATTATGGGTGAACCTAGAGGGCGGCGTTGGCGACTACACATACCACCATAGAATGCCCTCAATTCGTCGCAGGTCTGCTTGGCCGCTCCCATGCGGTTGAGAAGGGGGCCGACTCCAGCATCGTCTTTTCCCCAGAAGTTGTTCGCAACTAGAATCGTAACGAGTCAGGACAGATAACAGGTTTGGCCCTGTCACGAGATCACTTACAGGACAGCGCAACGGCTGGAGTATCTACCGTTGACGCAGGCATGGTGCCCGTGTAAGTCAACGGACTGGCAAGTTGGAGTGGTTTGTATGAGGATGCGATAATGGATAGAAAGGGGGTAGCAAAGGGACCAGCCTCAGTCACACGATACTCCAAGCCTTAGATGGAGAAGTGGGAAATGTAAGGTATGCAGTCCCATTTAGTGGTGATAAGAAGAACGGCTCTACCAAAGGGCGAAAGGCTAGTCAACAAAGAGTGGTGTGAGGCTGTTGGCTGGACAACGAAGAAGCTTGGACCGTAAGGTACTGTATCGAGTCACCTTGACGACCCTTGAGCACGTGATGCGGGCATGCGTGGCTGGACTCTCTGACCCCAAATTTGCGGATCGGAATATGCCGTGTTCCGGGTGCATTCGTTTTCAGTACCTCATCCTCCGACCTCACTCCCACCACCTTGTACAGACTACTAGTATCTTTGACGAGATATTGATACTTCCCTCTTGTTATTGACCGACGCCGAACCGCCGCCAGCTTCCCCCCAGGCTACGTAATACGCTGCGTTATTCGGCGCTCAACCCCCGCGACGATAACAACAGGACACGACACGCACCCTACTCTCCACCTCCACCTCAAGATCGATTTGGGCTCGCTCGTCCCCTTCGACGGTCCCTATCATTGTTCGATCGCGCAACATCTAGCTTTCGCGATCTCCACCATCGAGCTCTGCTTCACCTAGTCACTTCCCCATGTAGGAATTCTCTATATCGAACTATCCTCCAACAGACTCATCCGCCCGCTCGCCTCGTGAGCCTTCCGGCCTGCCACCACTCCGAGGGCAGGCGCTCCATCATCTCATCTCCCATCGCCACGAATACACCTCCATGGTCCCACCACCTCGAGCGGGATCATTTTCGCCCAATCCTGCGCAGACACTTCAGACGGGTTCAAGCCATTCTCCCCACCCATCGCAGGCCGCTATTCTCAGTGCTGGCGCGAGCCCAAGCGCCAGCAGTCCGACGGGCACCAACTCCCTGACCAAGATTGTCGTGGCCCAGGTTTATCTTCTGCTCAGTACCATCAAAGAGGATAAGGACCGCGCCAAGTGGGAACTGCAGGTTGACCAATTGAAGAAGGTTGAGTGATACCTTTGTGTTGGAACCGCATCTTGCTGACATAGCTCCGCTCTATAGCTCATCGATGAACACGGCATGGAAGTCTTCTCCAAGTACTTTACCCGGCTCGTTGCCGGCAATGCGCCGCAAATATTCCCTGGCCTTAACCGGCCTGTCTCGAACCCAGGCAACTATCACATCCTAGTGGGTGAGATGCGAAAGATCGCGCACGATGGCGACGAAGCAAGCAAGATCGCTGAATCGATCGAGAGCGGTACTGAAGATATCTTTCGCGACTTTGATCTCTCAACTTTCATGGAGCACTTCAAGCTTGATGCGTTAGAGAAGACCCTGTTAGCTCTGGCATTCAAGCTCGGGTCCCGGGCAGACTTGAAGACCAAAGGTAACGGTCAATCCGGTGACGTTGTGTACAGCTTCAAACTAACCCATCCATAGCGGACGCTATACTCTCCACAAATTTTCCCTCCTTCGTCGACATTATCTCGCGACCTGAACTCGAAGCCCACGCCGATTTAACCCCCTCCTTCATCGCCCTGATCATCGATCGATTCCTCCAGTATCACCCTCCAAGCTTCAATGTTTCTACTAGGCGAGATCTTGAGAGCTACGTTGCGAAACGATATATCAGCATGGACCAGGCGCCTCCTTCTGAGGTTTTAGCCGCCCTCGACCTCGGAAGAGTGCTTGCCGATCGACCTTCCAACGCGTTGGTTCGGTACATCCAGAAGACGGGTCTCGAGTTCACCCGGGATGAAGAAACCTGCGCGTCGTACCTACAGAATCGCCCAAGCAACCTGCAGTTAAGTCCAGAACAAGTTTCCGCAGCCATGACCTTCACCACCATCAGCCGAACCCCGCAACACGACGCCAGCATTCTAGTACCCGCCCTTAGAAGAGTGCTGCCGAAGTCTTTCGATTGGATGGAGGTCATTGTTCTCTTTGACCAGCCGTCAGCTCGCGTCTCTTCCCAGCAGTTCTTGCGCCTCTACAAGGCTCTTCTTCCAATTGCACAGGACTCCAAGTCTGGCCTGGATATTCAGAGACTGTGGGGTGGGGTTTGGCGGCATCCAGAAGCGCAACTATCCTTTGTCAGTGCATATGCCTCCCTAACACCTGAGCAGTTAGATGCGACCACGATTCCCGGGCTCCAGCGAAGTATCACTCTCGACGATTACGCGAACTCTCATCCCAACGTTCGCGAACGAGCCGCTGTGGCTGTCAAGCATCCGCTGGTGTCTGTTGCTGCACTCTCGTCGATTTTCAACGTTGCGCTCAGTTCCGTAATAGCATCAACCAGCGTTGAAGCCAAACGGTTGTTTCAGGAGGTCGTGGTACCAAATCTCGATATCTTTCTGGTTTCTGCCTTCGAAGTGCCCCGGCAGCACTGGGCAGCCATGGCCATCGACACCCTAAACTCGTTGTTCGAGAACTTCCTCTACAAGCGATCGCCCGAGTACGACTTTGTTCTCGACAGCCTATGGAAGAAGGACAAGGACTGGGTGACACAGCGCTTGATTGACGCCCACGCCATCAAGCCTGTAGACCTTCCCCTTGTTTTCGAGCACGCCGTCAAGCACAACTGGCTGGATTCGTTGGTTTATTTGCCGAATGGGTTCGGCATTGACCTAGCTGCTCTGGCTCATGCTGAAGGATACTTGGATCTATCCAAATGGGCACGCTTCAATGCAGAGCGAAGCAACGAGATGTCGCGAACTCTTCTACAGTTTCTAATGATTAAGGCAAACCTGGAAAACCAATACCAGCGAGGGACTCCCGATGGACAGGCAGCAATCAAGACCACTACAACCCTTCAGGTCCGCACCGTATCATCGCTATTACAGATTCTCGAGGACTTCCTACCCAAGGCGCCTGTACAAGACCTGATCATAGTTCAGCGACATTGCATCATTGCATACCCGCGGTTGATCAACTACGGTGAAGGCTACGATGATATCATCGATGCCAACGGCAAGGATGGGAACGCGCTTCCTCCAACCGCCAACAGCAAGATGGAGGAACACTACAAGAAGATGTACAGCGATGAGATGCAGGTTCGCAACATTGTCGAGGTCCTGGACAGATATAAACATTCCAGAGAATCACTGGATCAGGACGTTTTTGCGTGCATGATTCATGGGCTCTTCGACGAGTATAGTCACTATGTGGATTATCCGCTGGAGGCCCTTGCCACAACAGCCGTCTTGTTCGGCGGCATCATCTCGCACAAGCTTATTTCGGATCTGCCTCTCAAGATCGGTCTCGGGATGATTCTGGAAGCTGTTAGGGACCACGCACCTGAAGATCCCATGTACAAGTTCGGACTCCAGGCGCTGATGCAACTTCTAGTTCGGTT
>JAJODA010000379.1:0-12991 GCA_021730345.1 Fusarium cicatricum
TATAATAAAGACTTATTTAAAGTATAGCTTAAGAGATTACCTTAGATCTATAATTATAAAAATTACTTACTATTCTTTTTATAAAATAATCTATTTTAATAATAATTATTATTAATAACTAAATAACTATTATAACTTAAATATAAAAAATAATAATTAATAAGGCTAATAGTTATAATACTTTAGCTAATAATTATATTATATAGCCTCTTAATATAGACTTTAATAAGAGGTTTATATCTTATCTTTATTATTATATAAAAAAGCTCTCTATATTCTTTAAGAAGCCTATAATCTTTAAGCTTAGAAAATAACTCAAAGAGAACTTAATTAACCTAATATTCTTTAGCTATAAGGCTTTCTTTATTATCTTAAATAATTTAAGCTCTCTAGAGCTTAAGTAACTAATTCGAGGTAAATAAGGTAAACTAAAGGAGCTTAAAACTAGTTAATATCTATAGTAAAAGAAAGTAATAGAGGAGTTATAAGGTAACTTAGAGTAGCTAGTCTTATTAGCCTTATTAATAAATAAAGTAAGAGAAATAAAGGAGTTAGAGAAGGTAGATAAGGCTAGATAAGTTAACTATCTAAAGATTAAAATCTAACTTCTTAGATAAGTTAACCTATTTAATAAAAAGTTTTAAAGGTTTATATAGCTTAAAATTAGTTAAAACTATAATAAAAAGCTTATTCTATATTAACTTTAAATATAATACTTAAATAACTATAAAGGCTTACTTAATTATAAGCCTTATAGAGAAGTTCTCACCTTTCGCTCATCTGATTAAGCGGCATCTAAATTATACTATCTAATACACTGCCTCCGCTATTATTCGGGCCCTCCTACTGCGCTATTTAAAAGTTAAGAACGGAATGGTCGTGGCTAGTGAGCAAGCCCCGCCTAACAGGTCTCGACGGGGAGTAGATGAGTTGTCCTTGTACTTTAATGCGACAACTGGATATCTGGTTCCGAATCTCATTCCTAAAGCGACAGATAGGAGCGAGGCTGTTGCTAATGCTGAGTCGCAAGCTAAGAACGCTGCAACAGAGGCATGTAACTTCTACTTTTTGCTCTCTATCTACTGTATCATAAATAAAAGAAGTTACCGGCTATAGAGCCATCATCACGCAGTCTAGGTCCTATTTCAAATTGCGATAGTGAGTATGGAATATAGAAAATTTGGATATAACACTTGAAATATTCTGGGAGTTCTCGGGCTATGGATCTCCCTTGGAAAGTTAACTGATCCGTCTTGTAGTATAGCAAGCCTGGTGACAATTTGCGAACCAGCGCCTCTCACCATAATATATTAATTAGCTTTTGCAAGTTCTTCAATGCCTAATACAGTAATAGTAGTCCTTCTGCATAATACTGCAGTCAGATTTGATATTAGGATTCTAAGACGTAAACTCCTTGACCGAGATATTATTACCCTTGTAAATCTTCTCGCAATAGTTACCTGACTTGACCTTATAAAACTTCTTGTAGCCCTTTTTTATTCCGTCCTGGTTGTTTGTTAAGTTAGCCTTTGCGAACTCTCTACCAAATCTAGAGACAATGGCTTACGGTGATTAGGCTCGGCGTGGCTGACACTGCATAATCAGAGCTTCTCGTAGTTTCGGGCGTCTTTTTGACGGTCTCAGTCTGGGTCAAGGGTTTCTTAGAGCTTCCGGCCGAAGTGGATTGCGTTTTAGTTAGAGTCCTTGTCGAAGAATCAGGTTGAGGTTGTTATCTGGAGTTATCTAGTTGCACGTTAGAAATGAGACTATGCAAGATAGGCAAGGAGGAACAACTTACTCTTCAGCTTGACACACCATTGGTATCCCGGTTTGATCATGCAGGGCTCTTTATCCTTGAGCATGGGGTTCCACTCCTTCAACTTATCTACAGTGGTTTTATAGATCACTGCGTAGGTCTCACAGCTGTTGGCCCAGTCGGACGAGGCCTTGTTCTAGAGGTGCAAGAATGACTTATAACGACCGCATCGAGATGAGTTGTAGGTCCCTGGGGCCACGGGTTCAAGCGTGAAAGACGGCCCGTCGTATGTCGTCGTTGCGTGTCTTGCACGAGTTCTTATACGCGGGCTTCTAGGAAATAGGACACTAAATCTGTTATCGCGAGTCGTCGGGATGGGCGTGAATGTCAAGGGTTCTCCATGGGAGGTAGGAATTGTAGTCGTCTGCGAAGTAACCGTTGCACTGCGCACGTCAGATTATGAGTCTATATTCCACAAAAAGTAATCGAGGTAGGTGGCTTACCCGTAACCTTTGTACGTATCGATGTCGCCGACGGCAGCAATGCAATAGCTCGTACCCAGAAGAAGATTAGTGCAGTTTTTATCAACTTGGGGGTTAAGGAAGTAAAAGTCTTTAAGCGAGATGCTTTGCTTAAGAGAGATGTCTGCACAACTATCCCCGAGGGCTACGTTGTGGTACTTTGCACAACGAGTGTTGGTCCCTTTGGCGATATTGGTCGGTTCGGGTCTGCCAACGAAGGGGATAAGTACCAACGTTTTCTCGTTCATATAGTGTGACTTATAAGGGTGAAAGTGACGCTGTTACCCCTTGGCTAGCCTTTGATGGATTCTTATGTCCTTGACCCGGGGGACTAATATAGATCTGCATGCCGCTCTGCTGTTTGATATTACTGCAGATGGAGTTGAGGTTTAGGTTCCAGAATAGGAGCTAGGTGACAGTGATTCGAGGTGATATCTTATGAGCAATGCTGAAGCAAGTGTCGTCCTTCTCGACCGTATAAATGTCACATTTGTCAGACATGCAAAGCTTGGTGCCCGGCTCGGGAAATTTTCGACAATACGCAGGGATAGAGTTGGTATATGTGAGTGCATCAGTCGAGACGTTGAACCTTTTGCAGATACCGTTGCAAGTATCTTCCTCCTTGATGATATAAGTTGATAAGCACGACCTGGTGGGAACAGAAGACGATTTAGTCGGGGTGGAAGTAGGGTTCGTTGTGCAAGGGGGGGTTGGAGGATAGAAACCAGTCTTTTTGCAGCGCTTGGTTAAGGAAGTAAACACTTCATAGTTTTCTTAGTCAAATGACTCAGTAGAGTTCAAGAAGAGTTCTTTATAGCCCAGCAGGCAATCAGAGCACTTATGCTTATCCGAGGTACCTTACTCTTGCCACTCGCGTATCATCTCGTAGCAGAAGCCGCCCGAGCTGCTGTGTTTTGTTGTCAATATCTAAACCCCTAGGTAGAGCCTTATTATAAACATACCGGTCCTTGAGGCATAGTTTGCTAAATGAAGAAATAAGCTCGTCAATAGTAATAGTCGCCGCACTATACTGCCCATTATCAAACTAGACCTTATTGCTCTCGTAGGGGCAGGCTGCGTGGATTTATTTGTGAACTTTGGGGAGAGAGCTGGAGCACTGTGAGGTGCAGATGCTTTTTAGCTGGTCGTGTGAGACATCAAGAAGATTATGTAAGTCATACTCGCCAAGCAGCGAGCTACAATCGAGCGTCGCGTTGAGGGCAGTTCGACATTCCAGGGTGAAGATGTTCTCATCAGTCCCGTAAAACTCGGTGTCATTGACGAATTACTGGGCCATAGCTAAGCCCAGCAGCGTCAAGTAAAAAAGACTTGGAAAGATAAATCTCATTCTAAATAAGAAAGGTCGCTATATGGCAACTCTTTGTTTCTACACTCGACATAGGATAACGGACTAAGTGGCCATTAAATGTAATAGAGTCCGCCTTTAGTGATTAGTTTCGTTTGAAAGCGCCCTGGAAAACCAAGGCTGATGACTCTCCTCATATAGACAGAAGAAATCGGCATCTTTGGGAATAAAGGGTCACGATATGAGCTGAGCGATGTCTTTGTTAACGCTTGGGCTGTTCGTTTTAGTTGTAAAACCACAACCAATAACTGCGACTAATAACTGATTATTTACTTTTTATACTCCACGCGGTTTTTACTTTAAACATGTTAATTTATATTAGCTTTAAATGCCCTGATAAAGAGTCTGTGCGACCGTTATCGACTAGTCGGCAAGCTGAAAGATGTCTGCCTCGGGGCCATCTCGGCGCCTTTCGGCCTATGCAAGGACTAGGTATCCTAGGTATCCTGGGGTATCCTAGGATCTCGTATAGTATTCTGTAATTGTTTTCGGGGGATCTGCCCTGTAGCCCGCCTGATCCACGTCTAGTGCTGTGGCCATAGCTAACTAATCCTTTCGGAATAGCCCATGGTGGAGCAGTCGAGTCTGTGCCTCATGTGTTTTATTAACTACTAATATGCAGAAATAATGTTTTGCCCCGAAACCGATAGGCAGATTTTTCTTTATCGTAATAATAAAGGATTGTTGATCTATCGTGTCGTCGGGAACGAATGTCTAGATGAAGGCGGAAATATGATCCTAGACCGCTCGCTATTTCTTAGCGTCCCTTATATATGCCTTCGTCTGCTTTAACGGAATATGTAGAAATCACAATCGAGTTGTTTACTTTCACTACCTTCGTTAAAGCCCTCATCCTTTTTGTCATATCTGACAACACTATGGAGGGCAAAAGAAGCCGCAAGGCAGTCTTTTTATTTATTATCCTCCTATGTTCACTCTTTGTCTCTCTTTATCTTCTCTATTACTCTACTGAAAATATTGAAAAGCTCGCTAGACGAGATAAATTTAGCCTTGCTGGAGATTTTCTCTAAGGTGAAGGTGGTCCTCCCCTAGGTAATCTGACCCTCTTTGCTCGAAAAGATGAGGACTATACTTATAGTAAGAAGAAGCCTTACTCCAATAATGCGTGCTGGTAAGCTATCTTTTCACTCCCGGTTCTTTATCTAGATATTCCTTCTATGCCTTCTAGTCTAACTAACGTTATTATAAAGCGGTAAGAATGGCTAGTGCGGTTATGGTCTATTGTCTTGCGGCAAAGGATGTATGTCTAACTGTAATGCGAAAGCTGAGTGTGGAAAATACGCTAAGAAGGGTTATGAAAAGTGCCTACTTAATGTCTGCTGCAGCGAGTATGTTAATGTCCCCTTTTCTTTTCTTTGTCTTCCCCTGTTTATCTGATAAACTGATATGCTATCTAGGCATGGATTTTGTGGCACGGAGAAGGCCTACTGTAATGATAAATGCTAGAGTAACTGTGGTAAGCCTAAGGTGCCTGCTGGGAAAAGTAAGCGCCTAGTTCGAGAAAAAGTTATTGGTTACTATGAGGCTTGGTAAGCCTAGCTGAACTCCCTTAGAATCACTTTAATGAATAAGAGTTGCTAATAGTCTCCCAGGAGCGCGCGCAGAGGCTGCCACCCTGTCTGGCCCTCGAAGATCCCTATTAACTCACTTACCCATATGAATTTTGCCTTTGCCTATATCGACCTAGATACCTATAAGATTATTACCATGGACTCCCAGACACCCGAAGGCCTTTTCCAAGAGGTGACTGCAATTAAGTCGATGAAGTCTGGCCTAGGCGACCCTATTGAGGTCTGGATAGCTATAGGTGGCTGGACGTTTTCGAATAACTACACCGATACCCAGCCGCTTTTTAGTGAGATCTCCAAGATAGAGAAGGGTCGGAAGCTATTCTCTAAGAATCTAGTCAAGTTTATAACCTATTATGGCTTCGATAGTATTGATCTTGACTGGTATGTTATTTCTTTTATTTCCTATCACTACTTTTTCCCTTCTTAGTACCTTTCTTTCTTTATCTCTAGTATACCTACTGCGAAGTTTCCACTATACTAACTTAGGTCTAGGGAGTATCCTGGTGCTCCTGATAGAGGTGGAAAAGGAAAGGAAGACACTAAAGGCTTTGTTAAGCTGATTAAAACCATATGCGAAACGTTCGATAAGAGCCCTCGTGGCGGGTACGGCCTTATATTCACGATCCCTTCGAGCTACTGGTATCTTCGCTGGTTTGACGTTCCTGGTATGCTCGAAGCTAGAGCTTCATAGGTGAATCTGATGTCTTATAATCTACACGGTGAGCTCTTATGCAGCCTAACAGGCCAGTTGAGCCAGAGCTAATCATATACGATAGGTGCTTGGGATAAACATAACCATATCGGAAGCCTTGTTCAAGCCCACACCAATCTGATAGAGATTAAATAGAGTGTGGAGCTGCTTTGGCATAATAAGGTCCCTCCCGGAAAGGTTGTTCTCGGCACTGGGTTCTATGGCCGTGCATTCTAGCTTAAGAATCCGTCTTATGATCGACTATGGTGCATTTTTGCGGGAGCCGCGAAGAAGGGGCTATGCACGAAGGAGGCGGGTATCCTGGGGTATTTCGGTAAATGCTAGCCCTATACGAATTTGAGCTGAGATGAATTATATAATACTGACAGATTCTTGCAGAAATCAAAGACATCCTGAAGAAGGATAAGAATATCGAAAAGGTATATGACAAAGCAGCTGCTATTAACTACTTTAAGTTCGATAAGGATCAGTGGGTGTCTTACGACGATAAAAAGACCTTTAAACAAAAGGTGAAGTGGGCCGACTCTGTCGGGCTGGGCGGCCTCATGATCTGGGCTATCGATCTCGACGACGAAGACTTCTCGGCACTATCTGGTCTCATCGGGGAGAAGGTGAGCAAGGGGATCAACAAGGTTCCTTAGTTAGCGGACCGAAACGCAGCAAGCTGGTCTTCTGATAACGGTAAGCCCCCTACAGTCATTAAATCGAAGTGTACCACGGGCTCACTTCATCTTTAAGCGAGAAGTGTTACTCGACCGACTGCGGAGTAGACTATCCTCCCGACAAGGTCATCGTCGAAACCTGGCAATCTAACTGTGGGAGTGGATAGAAAAAGGTTTGCTATCCCCGGAGTCGAGCACCTAAAGAGTGCACCTAGAGGGGAGGAGAGTCTGGTATAGCGTGTCATGGGCAATGCCATGAAGGCGAGCTCACCGTGCTGTATGAAAGACATACTAGTGAGTGCTAGGGTTGACCTTGGAAAGCAACGTTGTACTAATTATGGAGCAATAGGCAAGTGCAGTAGCGGAGATCAAGTGCTTTGCTATAGTTTAGATCGGTATAAGGAGCTCGTCGATGGCTGCGAACTTGGTGACTGTGGGGATGAGTGCCCTTCGGGGAAATATCGAGTCGCTCTATAGAATATACCGCGAGGGGAGTGCGCGAGTAAGGGTAGCCATTGTCCTATATGTTATAAGCAAAACCTCAGCTGCTACTGGGTAGGCAAGGGATATTGCGACTAAAGCAACTGCAAGAAGTATGTCTAGACTGGCCTGGAAACCTATAGATGTCGAAACTAATAATATTCCTCTTAAGCACTGATGTTCAGATTGCACGAAGCAACGAAGGCGACGGTCTATATAGTTGCAAGCTTGGCCGGCAGAAGAGTCTCTGCTGTAACCCTCCTAGCGATATTGATCTATATACTCTAGTTCCACTTGAGTATCTCTTCCCTGAGGAGCCTTCGCCTGACGATCTGGTTAAGTTCGACTTGCAGGTTCTTGCAGGCTTCGGAGGTTCTGGCGCGGAAATGACACGCGAGAACCTGATCGATGACCCTAACTTTGGAGCCTTTGGCTTTGTATTGATCGCCGGGCCTAAGGATGCTGTCTCTTCCTTTTTAAAAAGAGATGGCTCCTATATCGAAGTTATGGACTGCTCTTCGATCTTGTCCTCGAACCGCTAAAGCACTTGGATCTTCTGTACTAACGATAGAGAAGATAGTAACTGTCATGACGTGCTGGAGGGTGGCCTCGAGGGCACTATTGTCCGGATGCTAGATGGCTGCGGCCTAGGCTCGTACGTTGTGGCCCACTCTCTGAAGAGATTAGAGAATCAGAGTCTTCCTGGGCATCTTATTAAGCGGATGCCTGCTGGCAAGGAAGTCCTGGACCTAGAGTTCTCTTATGACTTTACCTTAGCTAAGCGGGCCAGTGACGATATCTACCTTTGCATCGACTATGCGTATATGGCCCCTTGCATACTTTGGCTGCAAAGACCTTCTACTGACATCAACGGTTAGGAATATTCCTGGGTACTGGGATGAAATCCTTAACTCGCCTGGTACTGTGTCGAAGCGCTCTATACATCCGCGTGACCTTTCGCAGAGAGACCTTCTTGATAAACGATTCTTCTCTGATGATAGCAAAGACTGGGCTGGCGGTGAGTTCTCACTATAGCGGACATTTGGTCTATTGCCCTCTCTAACTCCGACTAGCTTTTTCCTCTCTTCGGAAGCAGCGATTCTACACGTACCTTAAAGACTCGAAAGAGTCCGTAGTTGTGAGCGAGAGGCTTGACAAGGCACTAAGGGATGATCTCGAATGCAAAGAGGGCGCGAGTGGCTACCTGAGCATCGAGGCAAAGACCGAGTACGACATCAAGACCAAGTTCGGCGTCACTATGATTGGCAAACTGTAGCCCTTTAAGATTGAGCAGGCATATGGCTTTATCGATCTCTAATATGAGGTTGACTCGACTGTCGAGGTTAAGGGCAATTTAGGCATTGACACCTAGTACGCTGCTTATGATCCGATTATTAATAAGGACTAGATAGGGATGCACTTTTCGCATCCCGGTATTGTCTCTTTTGCGCCTAGCTTTGATATGAGGGTTGGTCTCGAGGGCAAAGATGCTCATTTCTCTGGGTGAGTACCCTAGCTCTCGAACAGCGGTTTCCCTGATATACTGATGCATAGGTCTAGCGACTTTACGGCAAAGCTATATACTATGTCTAGCTCCAAGGATAAGGTCAGAGATGACAAAGGCTTCATGCAGCAAACGTTTCCCATAACAGCGGGCGAGAGCGTGGGAGATAATACGGCCTACTCAGAGGCGAGCGACTTTAAGGGTCACATAAGAACCGAAAAGGGATCAGTCGAGATATCCCTTATCCCTCACTTTCGACTGGGAATGGCACTTAATATAGATCTAGATATGAGTATGAAGCGGGATATGCAGAGTCTTGAATCTCGCGCCTTTGTGTCCGGTCTCGAGTATGAGTTTAATATGTACGTGCCTATGCGTCTCATCTGGGGCAAGAGTGGCGTGTCTGTCGACTAAGAGGCGTTGCACGTGGCTCTTATGAACACGGCTGGTGATGGCATTAAATCGTGGACCTCGTCTGAGTCCTCGGGTATGACGGTAGGTAAGAACCCGGGGCGGATTAGCCTCTACCGATAAGACAAGGATAAAAAGAAAGACATTCCTGATAAATTCGATAAACAAACCGAGCAGACTCAGTTTGGATCTGGTCTTGTCACATGCCCTGCCTACATCGAAGACGACGATGACGACCCTTTCGTCTGCGGTGCCCGGCTATGCAAGGAAAAGATCATTAATTGTGACCCGGCGGATATATTAGCTACCTATAGGCTAAGTACGTTTGACAGCAGAGTCAAGAGATATATCGGCCATTATCTGCACTCGGGCCGTCGCTATAAAGATAGGTCTTTGGCAAAAGTTGGAAGGTATGTCAAACCTAAAGATAAACCCGGAATCAGCCTATGTCCTGACTTGTATATTAGTTTGCGCGCTTTACTAAGAGCAAGACCCGTGTTGCCCGCTATCCACCGGCGAGACCTAGACACGTCGTCTGGTGGTGCGCGGCTATTTAAAATGAAATGTTTGAACTAAGGGACTAATCACGAATTGAATGTTGCTTATAATTCTCTTCCTTATCTCTCTATTTTAGATTGGTCGACGGATGAGGAGCGATACGATAGAGCATATGATGCCGAATATCCTAAAGACTGTACTAGTGGAGTTATTAAAGGTCATAAGGTCCCCGAGATGGAGGAAGCTTAGCTATGGGATATGGAATACGTTAGTAAGTGGCCGCCACGATATCCTCCACGATGGCACGGAACGGAACTAATATTGCATCTAGCGGAGCATACTATAGAACTTCAAACGATGGCTCGGTTCATAAGCGATATTGCAAAGCACGTGCTTCCGGGTGGCTCCCAGCCTCCATTGCCCCGAATCTACTGCGACTTCATCCAAGCTATCGCAAGAAAGGACATGATCAAGGGTGCCCCACCTCCGCTAGGAAGTAAATATACGGAGGAATGCCTGATTATACGTATTATGCAAGCACACGGATGGTCGGAAAACTGGAAAGACTTTGTCTTTCTCGAGAAGTTAATCAATGGCGTTAAGGCACGGGTTAGTACCCCCTCCCTCAATCCTCTGCAGGCTCGAGACACTGACGCATCACTCCAGCTTTGGGAAGGCATTAGTGCAGTCGGCAGTGCCAGGATGAAAGAATTCAACACTGATATAAACCAATACAGCAAGGCTTTGATGAGCGTGCGTAATGTTATCAACGTCTTCAACTATTTGAACGAGCCCAAGGTGCACGAGGCGTGGATCAATACAGCCAACAACATCCGCTCTGAGCTCAAGCGCGCCGATGATGCATGGATTGACGGGGCCGACAAAGGTGGGCTGGCCCAGGGAATGAAGAGATCGTCGACTCAGATAGTCGACTACTGGGATCTCTGGATCAAAGCGCACATGGACGATATGGCTAAACGTGCATATAAATTTGCCTCCTCGAACCTCGACGAGCTGCTAGCCTTTTGGGAAGCTCAACCGTTATCCCGTAGAAAATTACAGGTCATGATCAGATGCATGAAACTACAGGATCAGATGGACGATATCAAGGTCGACAAAAATGGTTTGGATTAGAGATGCTTCAGGCTCAGCTGAGTTACCTTGCCATTGTTCATATATGACCACTGACAGTGGCTGAATTCGGGAATCTGAGCTAGATCCTGAAGGACCATAATCTAGTCACAGCGAGATTTTAGTTTAAATTCTTTAACCAGAATCAATAAAGGCTCGAGAGTATGCTTTTTTATGTGCTTCTATCCATTTCCTCCCTATTTGGCCTTCCCAACTTATATCAGTCGTCCCGTGAACCAGCTGAATGCCTCCAGGTTTTTTAAGCCTAGTAGAACTCACGTTGCATGGGGTATATGTCCATCATGGCGCCACCATCGTTCGACGAAGTGGCGCGGTAGAGGTCTGGGAGATAGTAAATAGGGCAATCGTCAGCACCTCTGTAGTGGCCTCGTCCACTCTCTGGCCGCTCCCAAATGCGGTCAATGACCTTGACGGAAACGTTCTCGAGGGCTCTGTAGTCTTGATTGATGTCATCTGGCAAGGATAGCCTAGCTAGCTTGAGGATTGTAGCCTCGTCAAAAACCAAGCAGACCACGTAACGACCGGGCGATAACGGGCCGTAGGGGTCATCTTCCGCGTCGGGGTCATCTTCCGCGTCGGGCCAAACGGGAAGCCCTCGAATGAGAGAGTTGAACTCTTGGCGGATGCGATCGTCGGATGTATCCTCTAAGGCATCTCTATCTTGAACCAAGTCCACCATGAACCGCTTGTGTAACTCAGCAGCATACTCCGGGCGGCTGTGGGAAGAACAGTAGCGATGTATTATGTCGACCACTTTAGCCGCGGCTGCGGTAAGATTCTCTGTGGCTGCATCCGTGTAGGCAGTAACAAAGGCGAAGAAGCCCCAGGTCGGGTCGTCTAGGCAGAAGTTTTCTTCGTCCTTAACCTTCCGGAGAAGGCAGATTACTTCCCTATATTTATTATCGTAAGACCCGGTGCTAAACCTGTCTTCTAAGTCTTTAATTGACTGGACGGTGTTGCGGATGTCAGGAGCTGCTCTAGGGCCGAAGGATTGAACTGGCAATTGGCGTTCATAAGGCATAGGATGAGTTTCGAGAGTGGGATCCTATGGGTGGAGAGGGGGAGATAGAGGTTTGCTAGCTTTTCTACGTGCGGTTATAGTGAATAAAGCAGTTAAGAGATTTCTCTAAGCGGATAAATATATAAGAAACGAGGACAGAGGAGAGAGTTGAGATGCGGTGGAAAGAGAGGGAGGGAGAGTTGGCAGAGTTAGAGAGCACGGTCTGCTTAGATAATATAGGTACCTTGTTATAGCGCCGAGCCCTAGACCTGGTATGTTTTAACTAAACGTAGCTAAGGGGACTGAATTATGGATATAGTCGACCTAACACTCTCCCCCCTGTCTTAACCCAGCAGCAACCTTGCTTTTGAGAGAGCATAGAGCATGATATATTGTCCAAGCGCCGGAAAGAACCCGAAGGGTTATTGCCTTTTTTTTAGGGGGGGGGGGATATCGGAGATATTATAGCTCTAGTTAATAACCCAGGAGGGCAGGCCTGGTAGGGGCATTTTGCATAGGGATAGCGGCCTTCGTAAAGCCTTGAATATATCCAGCGAGCCACTGTCATATATAATAGCAAGCATGTCGCTCGTATAGCAGACCTATCTAGGAGGTATATAATCTGGGGTAATCCTATATGTCGATTTGGCCAGGCCTAAGAGTCTATATACCTTGTCCCTTGGGTCTGTAGCCCTCGACCATCTAAAGGCCGGAAGCAAGTCTCCGAGTTTGCTAGGAATACTGGTGTTATGTCATTATGTTTAAAGTTAATATAGAATAAGCTTTCTATTATAGTTTTAACTGCTTTAAAGCTATATAAACCTCTGAAACCTTCTATCGCTAGATTTTAACCTTATCCTAGATAGTTAACTTATTCACCCTTATCTGCCTTCCCTAACTCCTTTATAGCTTTCTTTACTTTATTTACTAGCGAGGCTAGTAAGACTAACTACCCTAAGTTACTCTATAACTCCTTTATTACCTTCTCTTACTATAGGTATTAGCTAGCTTTAAGCTCTTTTAGCTTAGCTTATTTACCTTAAACTAATTACTTAAGCTCTAGAGAGCTTAAATTATAGAAGGTAATAAGGAAAGCCTTATAGCTAAAGAGCGCTAGGTTAATAACTACCTCTTTATTTATTTTATTATTAAATATAAGAATTATAGAATCTTTAGGGAATTTTAATAGCTTCTTTATATAATAAAAAAAGTAAGATATTTATCTCTTATTAAGGTTAGTATTAAGAGGCTTTATAATATAGTTCTTAGCTAAGGTACTATAATTATTAACTCTATTTATTATTATTTATTTTAATATTATAGTAATATATATATAT
>JAJODA010000381.1:0-63518 GCA_021730345.1 Fusarium cicatricum
TCGACGCCACATGTGGCGTCGTCCAACATGTAGCTTCACAGCTGACCTCGACATTATCAAGTTAACATTGGATGTTGTTTTAGGATCTGAAATGAGCGGACCTGATTCGGGTTGTTTGGATGCATTAGTTCGAAAAGCCTATGAAACTAGCGGGACTCGTTCTTGCTATCTGTTGACATTCGGTCAAAGACAACCCGTTTCGGGTGTGTTAGCGCCTAGAACCCATGACTGCAATCAGATATAATTGAAATCATGTAGACTTCGCCAACCATTGAGATATCTATTACTTTGTTTTTGAAGTCCCATGAATGAATTGATTGGACTAGATGGCCTAGTATCTCTGCTTTCCATCCACTTCCTACCACTTCAGCCTGTAGCTCTCCTGGCATTCAATGAACTTATCAACTCCGTCACTGTTCCTGGGTTGATTGTAAAGGTCCCGATATAGGTCAGGTGTAAGCCCCCGCATAAGAAGAAGACTGGTGAGTCATGACACTGACCTGTGAGATGGAAGACACGACGAAAAGAGGGTCAGTCATTGAGACTTTAGATAATGGTAATCATTACATGAATGCTTAGATTTAGAAGTTGGAATGTCCCCAAATACATACGCCTTGAAATAGCGGCCTGTAGTAAGTTGAGAACTTCCTACCGTCATTGAACATTCTTGTCGTAAAAGTCAAAGACAACCCATGGAATAAACATTCAAAGTCCCTAGTCGCTAACCTTTGACCTGCTACATCGTTCCTGTATGCTTATTGAACGTCGAGACTAACAAGACGCCTGAAAGGCAATACGACGTATCTCACCTGGTCTCGAGAGTGGCCAGGTCGAGTCCGGGTAGAATCAATCTTCCATGCTACACTTGGGACTGACGTTGGGTAACCGATAAGAAGGCCCCTCCTTTGAGATCCGATGAGCTGTTATAGTCTCGATCCGGCATAATCGGCATGATAGCCCATACTTTAGGAGCGTGGGGTGTCATGGTCGTGTGACACGGGACCTCACAGGTATCGTAACAGCTTCCTATTAGAGTAGCGCTTCGAGTCTTGTTGTGGCAGGACGGGAAGTTAAACCATGGGTGGAATACCATTGGGTCTCGGACCACATATGAACTGAACTCTCAACTCCGCCGTGTGGATATTGGCGGTACCTGTGGTTCATGGGATGATCTTGGCTTGTTTGTTGTTGGGCACAACTAGCTCCTGTATCCGTAAGTTTTGATATGAAGAGAGTGGCAAAGCCAAGTCCGTCTTATCCCATCTGAGGCTCTCAGCTCAGCCGCAACGGCTGGCCCCACGAACCGAGATCCACAGCCGCGTGATCGTCAGGCCCCATTTGCCAAATTGGTAGTCAAGCAGACACGACGAGCCATGACGATGTTGGTGATAGGCCACAGGCTTGCCGAAGGTGCATGATGGAGTTAGTGAGTACCCTCGTGGGCAAGGCGACTGGCCTGGAAAACACAGCAGCCACTCGCACCATCTGCTTAGCGTTGTTGTCGCCGCTCGATCTGGATGGGGGGGGCTTCTTGTCGTCGTCGTCAGTTGACCGGCGGCGGCTGCGAGGCTTCCTTGCGTTGCGGCCGCATGTTGGCCCTACCTAGTACGCATGAGATAGGTGATGTGTCGGTAATCTCCACGAGGCTGCAAACCACGAAGAAGGAACAAGGAAGAAAAAGCAAGCAATGTCTCGCGCGTCCCACCGTCAGCCGCAGCCGCATATTAAAACGTTGAAGCAGGTGAAAACTTGTCTCATGGCGGGGAAAACTTGAGGCGCACACCCAAGGTAAGGTAGACATACACCCACGCACGCCGCGCACGTGTACGCGCACAGTCGATCTGCAATCTGTGAGAGTGGGTGATGGTTGCTTGAATCGGGCAGCATTGCCGGGATGATGCTAGAAAGATGATGTAACAGAGAGTTAACCCGCCTGGAAGTTGGGGTCCAAGTCTTTTAAGTTCCAGGAACGCGGGATGGCGCGATTCAAAGTGTGGGGGGCGTCTTTCAGGGCGATATGTAGATTTATTAATTATGGACGGGACGGGAAGAACTTAGGGAAGGGGGAAATTGCGGGTACCCTCTCTACTACGGAGTAGCACACCTCTAAACCCGTCTTGGACCAGACGACATACAGTCTACAGTATGAATGCCTTACATGCCTATGCTGCAAAGCACCTGCAGCTCTTGACTCGAAGATCGCTGCAGTCTGCACATGATATGGCACCAATCTGTCAAGACTTGAACAAACACCCATCACTCACCACCCCTGGCCAGAAGCCGAGATTGGAGGATGTGACCACGGCCATGCTCCATATGGGCCCGGGTGTGTAACATAGATTCTGCGGAGAAAACACGCAGCGACAACAAGCAAAGCAAAGCAAATCACACTGCATCCGTTGCGCCTTGCGCCTTGCTCCGTTGTTGGCCCAACAGCCGCTAGCTCATGTATGTATGCAACGGCTATCACAGACATGGACCAACGGCAACGTGCATGAGCAGGCTAAGTCCCTAGTAGATAAAACAAGAAAAAGGAAAAAGGGAAACAAGGGAAAAGAAACCGGCCGCTTCAAGCATGTCATGTCACACTGCACAGCACAAGAGGCATTACTAATGCGACACATCACTATCGCCCTGCTTCTACGCCACTCCGCTGTCAGATCTTCCTATAGCCGTCTGCCTGCATAGTCCGCCTCGGACCAAACACGTTTTGCTGTCACCGCCTGTTCTCACAAAGACATTGATGTAATATGATGATGACGTCTTTTTCTCTAGCAGTATTCTCTCTTGTCCACATTCTTTCCGTCCAAAAGCAAAGCCCAGGGTATCAAAGCTATTAATCCGAAGGGATGAGCTCGCTGAATAGATGAACCATAAGAATGACCGAAAGAACTCCTTTTCCGTCCCATCAGCAACTACCGTAGAGTACAAAACTAAGTGCAAAATCCAATCTGGTATCAATAAGGTTCCACAAAAGACACATACCAGTGGCCAACCGTGACAAGAAACATGCAAAAGATTCCCTCCAGGTAGCGACAGACTGGTCCCGGAGCTACCAAGGATGATTCCCGTAACCCTCTCGACACTCCAAACACCAAAAACCCCACCGACAGCAGTTTTGCGCCCCATGAGTGGGTTCGTCCCACACGGTATACAGTTACTTCAGGCCCCCTTCTGATCAACTCTGCCCATGTTTCCAAGTCGTCGTCTATTGAATGAGCGAGTCCGGTGGTGTCGGGCCAGAACAAGGCGTGATATGCTTGATGAGTCCGGCTTTGCGAAAAGGGAGATAACAGAACAAAATAAGGGAAAACAAGGAACAAGCCAATTCTGTAGCTAGGGCTCTTTCTGTAATAATCAGGGATCGCAGGCGCTCTGAAGTACAACCTCGAGATAAACGAACGAACAGGTACGCAGTATGGAATGAACACACTCTTTCACCAACTACCCCACCACTAAACCAAGTCCTGTGCATGCAGCAGTCTTCAACTCCGTCCCAGAAAACATGATTTCCAGGGTAAAACGAATGACAAAGAGAGAAGAAAAGGATATTCATGTCGGTTGCCCAACGAATGCGTCTTCCAAACATACCGCCCGCCAGCCCCATACTAGGACAAAAACAATAAACAAAGAAAGGAGCCACACCAATATTATATAGTAAGAGATGAAGTGTAGGCATTTACACTCCGATGAAAGAGCACATGCGTGACGGAGAGTTCCAAAGCATGTAACATGCAACGGCATGCCTTCGGTAACCGCTGGATTTGAAGGTGAGGAAATACCCCCCTTGCCAACTTTGAAGGATCATTCCCCGCATCCCTAGGCTCTTCGATGTGTGTCCCGAGTTGCCCAACCAGTTTCCGGGGCGCGAGGCTGCACAGATACCCATTGACCAGTTCGAAGATCTTGCTCTTGTACATGACCTAGGCCGGGACCGGGGCCAGGAGGGGGCCTGCCTTCCATCGCTCTGAGGGGAGGTAACCTCTCGCCACCTGTTGACGAAGCGGCAGACGACGGTCGTGATGGTGCACCATAGCCTGGGCCTTGCATGGGTGGCAGCCCGCTCGGTGATGCACCAGGATGTCCAGACGCAGGAGACCCGTAAGATGGTATAGAGAACTCTGGACGGTCTTCGGTTCGGCGGCGCTGTGCTGGTCGTTCACCGGTTGAAGGATCACCTCCATAACCCTGCGACCCCGATGCAAAGGCGCTCGAATCTGTGTAGGAACTGCTCGTTTGAAACGTGGGACTCGGTGGCCCAACGGCGTGACCAGCGATCGATGGTGTTTGCGCGATTATGTCTCGTAGACGATTGCGTTCCTCGCGGTAGAAGTCTCTTTGCTGCGTCAACTGCTCGATCTTGATCCCCATCAGTCTCGCATCGTCACGGAGATCCTGTAGCTGTTTAGAGTTCTCCTCTTGCAAAATCTTCTTCTTCCTACGATGCCGTGTTGAAGCCACGGCGTTACGTTGCCTCTTTTCATCTGCCTTTTTTGAAGCTTGGGAATAATCAACTTGAACACTAATCGGAGTGTCGCTCCCTGGAAGGGTCATGAAAGCTTGTTGTCCCTCAACACCGAATAGTGTGCCCCCCATGCCGTGTCTTCGTATTGTTTCGGACCAGGGCGAAGCAGTCTCACTAGGAGGTCCCGTGCTTGAAAATGGTTGTCCAGGATGCATACTGGGAGGATAGGAAGCTTGTGAGGGTCCGGAGTGTTGCTGTGGGCGCCCTGGTGCATTGCCGGGAGGCAAAGCAGGGGGGTGAGATTGTGCTCCTGGGGATGGAATTGTCGGCTGAGAGAGCGATCTTCCGGGCGTCGACATCGCTGAGGGAGGTGCTGCAGGCATACCAGGGATTTGTTGTAGACTGGAAAAGTGAGGCCTGGGCTCGTCCCGGGGTTCATACTCGTAGGGCCTCTTGGCTGGGGAGACACTGGGCAGAAATGGAGGTTGACGAAGATCCGCATCGCGAGTTGGTGCTAGCCCTTGGCTTAGACTCGTGGCTCGAGGTGACTGATTTGGGCTAGGATTTCGTCTCGGATGGTTCATGGTAGGAAACGGAAATGCCATTGTCGGAGAGTTGCGCTCCGATGAAGGGCCACCTAGCGGTGTTAGAGGCCCAGCTGGTGTACCTGGGAGCGAGATGGACGCTGGCTGGCCTCCTGAGAATAGTCGTGCTGCTGGAAAGGGGCCAGGAGTCGAGGTCGGCGCTTCCGAGTTCGAAGGTCGAGCTATCGCGGGAGGGACACCACTCCCTCCAGGGGTAAGAAGGTGCGGTTCTAAAGGGTTGAGAATGTTGTGAACACCCAGAGTCCGCGGTGGGACGTGCTGTGTTCTGTTCTCGTCATTCGTGTATGGAACACTGCCCAGGTCCTGATGCATGTCACGACTGCCGTGGAGCCCATACCGAGTCGAGGCAGGCGAGACTTGGTCGTCTCCCACGGGGGACCTCGAAGAGCGGCGCAAGGCATGGCGAGACGCAGGTCCAGTCTGCGACATTGGGACCAGATCGCCTGTGCACTCCTGGCCGCGAGGGCCGGCACATTGACCCTCCCTGGCTCCAGGCAAGAAAGATGACTTGCGGTCCTGGGTAGCAGACGATTTCTGTAGGGGGAAGTTATGAGAAGGCCAAGTTGGAGTCGACGGTGTCCGCGGCGAGGTGGGTGATGCACGAGTTGAGTCTGTTGAGGCCGAGTTAGGGCTGCCCTGAGAGGCGTGTGCCTGTGACCACAGGCTCGCCGACTGGAGAGCCAGATTGAGTTATTGTTTAGGACTAGATGGGATTGATACCCAAACAGTCCTAAGATGAAGCAGAGATATCGTAGGATCACCCTTCTGGGTATTGACTTCAGGAGGGAGCAAGTTGGCCCGCAGGATTAGCTAGGCTAGACGTTTCTTCCCAGTTCTTTGTAAAAAGCAACTCTTTCCCTGCGAGGGATGAAAAAGGTTGAAGATTCAAGCAACTTGGACTTCAAGCACCCTAGTCAATGTTGCTTGGACCACTCGAGCTAGGAATGCGGCAGATGGGTTCTCGCACCGATTTGTTGAATCCGAAGGATACTAGGCCAGCATGTCAACCAGCCAGTGATCAACACAGACGAGGTGTCGTGGTACAAGCCGCTGTGATGCTTTCGATCTGTGAAGGGTCTGAGCAACCACAGAAGAACAGCACAGCTTGACTCGCTATGAGAATGTCGTCGAGGAAATTGAACGGTGCGAGAGTAGTTGTCAGGAAAGCCGGAGACGCTGACAGGGATAAAGAATGTGCAGGCCGGCCAGCAAATCATACACCTCAAGCGGTTTTCCCTCGTTGTGAATGGCTAACTGCGAGTGTGGAGAGAACCACCAGTGTGAGCAATCCTCTCGCCTCGCAATTCTAATTATTGGTTGTGAAGTGTCTGATGCCCACGCCGGCTCTGTGGGAGATGATCGTGTAGTTGCGGTAGATGGGGGTCAGAGCTCTGACGGGTGAACCTGGTATTTGTGGTTGAGACGGTAGCGGGCCGGGAATGTCGACGGATGGAAGGCTGAAAGTGGGCTATACAGCCTCGGGCTACAAGGCTTTAGCAAAGTAAGAAGAGAAGGGAGTGTTAAAAGATAGAAGAAGAACTGGACGGATCGCTCAGTGATGTAAGATGTTCCGCACCGCCAACAAGAGAAGAACACCCTTGAGAAGCGAGTCCCAGCATATGTATGGGGCTACTAGATAGAGACACACTGTGTGGTATTCTTTATTTGCTCTGGGTACCATGCAAGCCTTGAGCTGCCCGGTGCCGCGCCTTTATCAAGCCCCAGAGCTGGCTGACCCCGGTTCTCAATGAGCAGCATCAACTGGCCCAGGGTGCAAGTCCCGCAGGTTTTCGAAAGAAGCTGGGGCTAGAGCTGGGGCTAAGCCGGGCTAGAGAGCTGGGGGCCCAACAGTGAGCAAGCTCTTTTGAAGTGATCAATGGCGCTGGTACCGGGGATGTGTCGACCAGGGTTGTGACGACTAGGCGCAGACCAGGGGTTGAGTCCCATCACTGCCCTTGCTTTGTAGACTCCGGACTGCCAGGCCCGCAGCAGGGCTTAGACGGCCTGCTACGACGAGGACGAAAGACCCTACATGACGGGAGCTCCATTAGTTTTGCCGTCATGATGATTTTTTTCTTCCTTCTGCCCTGCCTCCGTACTTGCTGCAGAGTAGTTGGTGTGCTTTCACTTGATGCCACAACCCAGCTGACGGACTTGGTGGGCCCTTCGGGCTATGACATAAAGGACATGATTTGAATCTCATTCTCATAGTTTGGATCCGTAGAAATGCGAGCCTGCGAGGCCACCCAAACGGCAGAAGAGAAGGCCTCACTTTGAAGAAGTTTCGGGACAGCTAGCAGCCTTCTAGAGCTGGGTCGTCACCGCCCATGGCCCTAGCCCCGAGGTCGGCTGGCCAGCTAGCTCCCAAGGAGACGGAGCCCGAGAGTCTGGAGCGGTCAACGGAAATGCCAAAGCAGAACGAGGCCACGGCTGCTGGACGCGGGTGCCGTTAACCAACTCACGACGTAGTTCCCACGCAAGCTTCAGGAAGGCCCGTTTCTGCCCAAACTCAGAATCATGGTGGCCCCCTGAGAACGTGCTCCGACCTTTGCATCCGATTCTCGATCCAGTTGCAGATGTAGATGCCAGCAAACGCAGCCTGTCGAGTAAAGACGGGTTAGCAGGCCCAGTCATGGGGTGGGCGACTAGTTGGCGCGCAAAGTGGACCATGAATCTAAGTTAATAAGGGTTAGACGCGGTGACCCAAATGACCGCACCTTCGGGAAACCCAAAAAGCAATGAGCATGTAGCTTGCAGAAGAGAAAAGAGACGACAACAGAACGTCCAACAGCGAGCGTGCCGCTAAGCTGGAGAGCTGGGATGGGCCAGGAAAAAGAAGATCGCCGTCGCGCCCCGTGTCCATGGTTTTGGGTGGTGCGGACCTAGCTGGTCCTTGCTAGTACTTGCAAGGACCCAGTTCCTTGAGAGAGCAGTTGATTGTCTGCCTTTTTACCTCTCCCTGTTTCATTCTCTGCTTGACCTGTTCATCAGACAACCAAGATGCGAAGGGCCAAGCCTCGCTGGCCTCGAACGGGAAGCGCATCACTTACACCATTAATGCTGCAAACTCCACGGACGGGCCAAAGCAGAATGGTCTGCTTGATAATGGAGATGACATGGCATTGCAGATGGTGTCCACCTCCCTAAACCGCCAGGCCACATGGCAGAGAGCCTTGTCTTGCTTGGAGACGTGTGGGTAAGACATCAAAGATGTACTGTAGCAATCAATGTAGGTATGCCGTAGACGTGGAGGTGCAGAAATGGAGGGCTACAGATTTGAGCAGAGGACGAATCGCACACACCCCGTTGGCAATAAGTATCGGCAGAACGACGAGAATTCGAAAAAGTTTTGGGGGTTGTTGATGTTATGAATGACGGAAGATCAATTGTAATTTCTTTGGTCTCAAGGCATGGTTTAAGGTACCCGTACCTACCTACTACTTAGGCAAATCCCAGGTTCCATGTGATGGAAGTGAAGAAGACCGACTTGCTCCTTCCAATAACGGTCCGCTGGAATCTGGAAGGAACGACAGAAGCAATCTCAGGCATCCATGGATCGACTCTGCCTTAACGTACCGTAGTAGCTAACCTGGAAAAGGCATCAAGTTAGAAACCCTAACCCATCTTTTTACCTCTTTCAAAGAGTCTTCCCAAACCACGAACTCATCACTTGTTTCCAACCACCATCATCCAGGTTCCTCAATACCGCTTGTTATTTCAGTACCTAGTCACATATACAAGCGAGGCACGCCACGAATCACCGTGCGCGGAAGCGCGGAACGTCCCTGTTCCTCAGCACGATCCGCGGTCGCCCGCCCTACAAAGAGCCTGGCTCTCAAGTGCGGCCCGGGTGCTGAGAACGCGAAGGGGCTTTGTCCTCAGCCCTTGCCTGGGGACAACCGGACGACGATGCTATTGTTCCGCAATGAGTACTACGTGGTATGTTTTCAAGATTTCTCCAGCTGTAACCCAATTTCTGACGGACACAATCAAAGCCAACTGCTGCTAGAAATTCACTACCTCGCAATATGGGATACTGGACGAAAGGCACGTATCTCCCAACGTTTCACTCCTGTGACTCTATCCTTCTTACCTTTTCACCAAAACCCCTGGAGCGGTAATATTCCGGTACCATGGCCGAGGGGTGTGGGTGCATCGAGTCAACCAGGTATCCCGGTCGCACAGACATACCAAATGGCGACGACAATCCTGACGGGCCAAGGTGCAAGGTGCGCAAAGCGCACAGCGAGGAGCCGTACCGGGGGAGCTGCAAGGCCCGCCTGCAGCTAGCATGCAACCACATCCACGACAGTTGTCCCTAACAGCAAGGCCAATGTGCACCGCGTCAACGCGGGAGCTCTTGCTGGCACAGGCGCGGGTACCGGGACGCTGGTAGGAGGAGGGCCTAGGAAACCTTTGCAATCCGATACGGCATTACGTACCTACGGTCGATGCCACGCGCAAGACGGACAGACCAGATCGTAACGGACTATGATCTGGCGGGTAGTAGCAGATCTGATTATCCCGGGCACGAACGCCAATCAAACGACGTTGGCAAGTGTCCAAGCCCGACTCTTCCAGCCATGCCGCGGCGGCCTATCCGTAAACTGAAGGCTATTCGAAAGAGCAAACAGAGCTAGCATTGCCCAACGTTTACGTCAGTGTCACAGCCAACGAAAGCTGTCCTGAATATCGAGTTAGCTCCAGCCAAGAAGGGACAGTCCACGATACCAGCCGCTTCAGAAGAAGCACAAAGCAAACAAGAGCCAGAGGGGCATGCATTGGCATAGCTAGGAATAGCGACCACCACAATGCCTGGCTAATCCTGGATCAGATTGACCGGCCCACGCATGCACCCCTCATATGAACGGCTTATTCGCGACCGGGGTGAGTGACGTCGCCGTATCCGCCATGGTTTAATTCCATTGTTAACGGGTGGCTCGTCACAAGGTTTCTGGGAAATGAATCCGCGAGAGGGGCGAAATGAGATGGATCACGGCGGCCGAGGTGTTTGGCAGCGGGTGCCCTGCACCATTGTCACATCGCATGCTTCGTCCAGCGGCTGGCTGAGTAGGGTGCCTCGGGACGGGGCGTGTTCCGTTTGAGGCCTGGACGTGACCAGCCGTCCCAGCTAAGGATATTAAAGCTCTGCCCCAGTTCTCTCAGGTCCAACTGCCCAGCGGCTCGTCTGCTAGACAGCTGTTAGCGCGGCCCTGACAGTTGGTTTCGTGGCCCGCAGCAGCGAAATGAGTGGACCCCGAATAGCCAGGAACCCAGGCATTTTCATCAATCGTGGTGTCGGTGGCGGTGGGGTATCAATAACAGCAATCTTGAGCGGGATGCCTCAACAGCGATCTTAATGCCCTGACCCAGACTCAAAGGACTGGCGCAGATTACCTGAGAGAGTGTGTGGGAATTGGGTTTGCGATGTGGCGGTCTCGGCAGTGCGGGGCCGTGCTGTTGATGAATCCCATGAGGAACGGTCGAACCTTGAGCACTGCCACTGTACGAACAAAGGATTTCCGGAAAGCTTGACTTGTTGCTAAGCAAAGGATGAAGCATCTGTGCATGGGGTTGCTTGAGGCCTGCTCCTGGTTGCCGAGTCTTGGACTGCCCTCGAGCCAGATCCTACAGTACTACCTAGTACATGCCACGAGCCAAGGGAGACGTCTACGGGACTGCATGAGACGAGATGGCAGCGAGGAAATAAGCAATCTCTGGAGTTGACAGGCCAGACCCCTACCCGCAAGACTCTTCCTGGGTTGTTCTGGGCGTTCTGCTTCAGCTTCCACTGCAGAACTGATCAGGACATACCATGTTGCATCCATCCCCCGTTCTCAAGCCGGCCCGTCCCTAGCAAGTTTTTGCGGTCATTGTTGGCTCCATTCTTGGTACACATGAGTACACATGACCTGGCTTCCATTGCTTCCTCCAAAGAAGCCATGCAGTATTCGATCAAGGTTCATTTATTAATTAGCCGCCGTTCGCCTGCCCATGTCTTCTCTCAGGCCTCCTTAATCCTCCATGTTCCCTCTCTTGTCGTCTCCTCTCAGTCCATCATAACCCATGCCGTGGCTCTGCAGACATTGCTGTGCTTGTTCAGAACCCCCCACCGCCCGTCTGTGTGAGGGCGCTGAGGCGATCAGCACGCCCGGCAGTGCTAGCTGTCTTGGACCTTTAACCCGGCCTCGACTATTGCCCCTGGTCTAGCAGCGGCGATCGTGGGCCCACGACTCCCGTGACCGCCAGCGGTCAGGGCAAGCAAGACACCGGTCGAGGGGCCTGCGAGCCAGGCGAAACGCAGCCAGCTAATCAATGAACATCTGTATCTATGGCATGCATTGCGTCCTGCAACTAATACGCCCTGCCCTATCGAGTCTTGTCGTGGCCTAGGATGTGCTGACGTCGGCTGCGTTCGGACCAGTCTGCCCTGGCGGCAGAGGCCAGCATCACCTCAACCACACTGTCACCTAACCAAGACGTAGACTGGGTCGTCTTGTCTCTGACATCGGTTCACAGGCTGTACTACGTAAGCTCTGGCTACATAGGGCCCGGTTCATGCAGGAATACCCTCTTGCATCTATGCAGCATCGTAGCACCGATGCATCGACGCAACGCTGGCCAACGGCCGGCACACGCGCCGCATGCCGAGTCAATGCATGTTGAGGCTTTGGTAGGCATCCGTCACCCAACGGTTGCCCCGTCCGCTTCATTCCTCCTGGGTGCCGCTGCGTCTGGCTGTCAGAGGTAGGGCGGTGTGAGTGTGTATCTTTCTCTGCATGTGCTTTCTCGGGAGACCGGCGCACAAAGGGACAACGCATCAAAGGACAGCTCAACTCGCAGTTCCCACACGTCTGTCAACCGATCATCCATCATGAAGGTGGTGTTGCTGCCCGATGACGACCTGATGAGCCCCCGGTGTCCCCGCGACCGGAGATGAATCTCGAGGAAACACCGCTAAACTTTGTTGTTGGCCCAATACTCTACGTAGTAAGGTTTCAGGTTTATGCTCTTTATCACATAAGCCATCTACGTTAGTTGACACGCAGATATCGACTTGTGGAGTGCGGGAGCGCGAGAGGCGGGAGGGCTCGCACGTTGACAACTCAACCCTGTCGAGAGCTACTGTACGCCATGGTGGTTCGCGGCCTGGTCCATAACCCGCTGGATACGCTGGCCCGTTCATCTGATCAAGAGGTGGGTGAGTATCCGTGCTGAAGAAAGGAGCGGTGGGCTCCAGCAAGACTCGGCTGATTCGTAATTTGCACCAGCATCAAGACGTGGGGGTTTGCCGCATCGAGCTCAATCCACGTGAAGCAACTCGGCAGAAAAGCAACACGGTGAAGCAACGGTATTGAACATTCAGACGGGGCTTTCAGTGTGGCTCCCAAACTGTTGGCCAGGTCATGATGATGAGAGAGGCTGCTTGTGCTGGGCATATCCAACGAAGGCCTCAGATACTAACACGCCGAGTTTAGTACTTGGCAATCTTCCGAATAAAGGCTTTTCCTCCCTGTTCGGTTCACTTACATAGATACGAGCGCTCGTTGAGTTGCACAACCATGTGCACTGTGGTGGTCACACAAGCGCACTATCGCTGCCAGGGCGCGCGACGATTGTGCCACTCATCTCACGGAGGCGTCCCATTACACAAGCAGCGGTTGCTTCCTCTCCAATTACGTCCTCTTATAACGAGGGCGACTAACCCGACAGTCTGGGACGGGGCTTTTTACAAAGCGAGATCGACTGTCGCAGCGAAATGCTTAGGAAGCGCCACAACAAGTCCGGGCGCTGCAGTTGGACGACCTGAGTTGTGTGCCAGTACCAGAAAAGGTTGTTTGCTCTTATGGTTGACTGATTTGACGTTATGTGGTCACCTGGATGCCTGTGTCGTCCACGGTGAGGCGCAATTGAGCGGCAAGGCTTCTTTTTGTGAGAGGATGAGTTGATAACCAGTGGATACACCATGTTCTGCCCCTGGCTTTATGGATGAACTTCCCGATGCGAACACTTAGTATTGGAGGATCCCAGCCACAGCATCCAATCTCGCAGTGATGGCTACCACCAGATGAGCCAAGTTGGCTGAGGCGAAGCCCGGATGCAAGGCCCGGCGGGCCCGGAGACGGCACGGAGATGGTCGTCGAGGAGCTCCGTGCTCTGCCGGAAGAATAGGTACGTCAACAGTTTACCCTACATGTTGCCGCAGCCTTTTCCCTTATGGTCCTCTACGTTAAATACTTCCTCGAACACATTCCAAAAGGCTCCTTAGTGCTTTTTCTTATCTGTACTTTACAGGAACTGACAAGATATTATCTATCCCAATTCTCGTCTCGCTAGGCTTTGACCCGACCCGAAAACTGGGGGCCGAGCTCGATCCCCTCATCACACATCATAGACATCATCCTCATCTCCACTATTAGCCAGTTTAAAGAACTGGCGAGCACAGTTCATCCAATCCTTTTCTCACCACCTTCGTATAACTATCCGTATCAGAGTTTCCTCCCATACGAACCAACCAACTACCACCCAAGATGGCCGATATCCAGCAGTGGACTATAGAGAAGCCGTGGCTTGAGACACACTGTCTTCTCGGTGAGGGGCCATTCTACGAGGAGCAGACGGGCACTTTGCGCTTCGTCGATATTCGCAAGAAGCAGCTGCATTATGTGAAGGTAGCAGAGGGTCTTCCTTCACTCAAGACAATTCAGCTAGATATATGCCCGACCGTCACAGCCAACATCGCCGGCGTGGACCCTCGGGAACGCATAGCTTTAGGTGTCAAGTACGGACTCGCGGTGCTCGACGTCAAAGAGGAGACGTATGAACTTCTCCAACACTTCACTAAGCCGCACAATGAGCGTTTGAGGAGCAACGACGGTGGAGTTGATCCTCACGGTCGATTCTGGCTGGGAACAATGACAGACTTTGGGCTGGGTCCCTTTCAGGTTGAAGGTAAGCCTTCATACTTGCACAACTCCCGACTTCTCACACATTGAATTCAGGGTCGGTATACCGTATGGATGCCAAGTCAAACGAGGTGATTCTTCCTAACCTCACAATTCCTAACACACCTGGCTGGTCGCCTGATGGCAAGACGCTTTACGTTACGCACTCAAACGCGAAGGAGATATTCGCCTTTGACTATTCACTCGACACCGGCGATGTGTCAAACAAGCGGGTCTTTTACACCCACGATGGTCCGGGCGAGCCTGACGGTTTCCGAGTGGATGTGGACGGCTTCCTCTGGTCGGCTGTATATGGAGAAGGTCGCGTTGTGAGAATTGACCCGGCAACAAGCAAGGTTGTGGGCGAGATTCGGGTGCCGACCAAGAACACGACATGCGTCCAGTTTATCGGGACCGAGCTGGCCATCACTTCAGCGGAGGATGATGATGGCGAGGGAGAAAGTCGTGAGTCTGGTGGAGCCGTGTTTAAGGTCGATGTTGGGATTCGAGGGCTGGATCTCTATGAGTTCAAGCTATAGAGGGATTACCTGGGAGCCTCTGGTCATAGTCCAGCATCAACATCGTCGTTAGACATTCACATCTGACCGTCTCCTCTAGCCCCAGCAGCGCGCACAGATCTTGAGCTAGTTGAGCAAGGAGGAAGCACAGACCGACAATTGTCAACCCGAGCCTTCGGAGTACGTATTGCAGTACCTGCTGGCCCGAGTTCCAAAGGCTTGGATCATGGCAAACACGACCCGGTGGTCGAGACCAGCGCTACGGGACCCGGAACTTTGACCGGACCACGGCCCCGGCTCGTCCCATCCGTACCATCCTTGCTGATGCTACACAGTGTGCTCTGTTATTCCCTGGAGTTCTGACCTACCCATGCGTCCATCAACAAAGTCTGGCCTTGCACCTCTCGTGATCCCCTCATCCTTACCGTCCTGCCCGACATTTCAACGCAGCCCTGAGCCTGTGCCTCTCCCTTTTCAGCTCGCGCTAGGGCCGGCGCCGGATGGTGCCATGGTCTGGGTAGTTACGGATACCTGGTCAAGTGGGTGAAGCAAAACATGAGCCGTCGCCCCAGCAGAATTGTATGTGAAGACCGTTCATGTTTCTTTTACCCACCTGCTGGTCTATTCCATCCATCGTGTGTTTCCAACTACCGAGCAAGGTCCACCTTTGCCACGTTCCATTGCCGCGAGCCCGGCTTTCCCACGCATCTACCGATGAAACCCAAGAAAGAAACAAGAGACAGAGGGACGGAAAGTCTTATCACGGCCTTGTAGGGCGTGCATTGATTCGCCCACATACGCATCGCGTACATGGTCTACACCGCCCACCGTCCACCTACACCGCCCAAGAATTTGAGGTTTCTCAAACCCCCTTGACAAAGTTTTCATGTCTGTGTGCTCGCGTATGCGTGTTGAGCGTGTGCATGCCTATTAAGGTAAGGGGGGGAGATGAAATTTGGAAGTTTAAGAATGCCATGCCACCTCATCCCCATTATGTGACTTCTGCACGGTTCGGTTGATAATGCTTCCGCGTTGAAGGATTTCTTTGTTGACCAGCAGGCGTACGTTGATCAAATTGTTGAAGCTTCACCGCTTTAATTGACCCCGTCCTGGTCACTGGAGAGGAACGGGACGATGATCGAGACAACTCCACCATGGGTCCAAGTTGATGAATCCAAGATTCCGTACTCCGTATACTTCAAACGATTTGCCCATCCCCCCAACCTCGTACACACACATACATACATAACTCCAATGCATGACGACAAATCTCTCTGTAGATCATGACGCTCCTAAACCGCATTGCGCTGAGCATCTCCTGCCCCAAGCTCCCATGAAGCTACAGAATCTCTCTATACGCCCCCTCCTTCGCACGTAGGATTTCCCCTGACACTCTAAAACAATATACACCAAAAAGGAAAAAGAACCCTCCTTTGGAAAAAATGAAACGGGCTTTCGCTTACAAAGAGGCAGGTATCAGCCCTAAAACGTCATTGACCGCCTCTTCCCCTTCAGACACGCGCTCGCGCCTCGAGAAGGATCTTCACACCCCCCCTCCCTACCTACCTACCTCCCGCCTGCGCCGGGCTTCGGGCCGGGGTGCAGTAGGGCCCGGGTGGCCGGGGAAATCCAATGGGAACGTATCCTTGGGGCGAGTGGTGATGGGCGTTTTGACGTTGCCGCTGACGTTGAGGTTGCTACGCTGCTTCGGCGGTGCGACGGGGTGATAGGAATCTTACTTTGTAGGGGGTAACCCATCACATCCATCTACATGGACATGTCTGTGTTACCATGAAGGAGTCCATATTAGAATCACAACGAGGCATGACAGGAAACAGATATAGCAAAACATTACTCATGTTAATCTATACTGTCTTAAACTACCTGACCAGGCCTCGTATCTATGCTTTTCCAACACTTCACTCTAATCCCGTCTCGACTCCTCCTTCAACTTAGTGTTGATCACCAAGTCATCTTTGCCTCTCATATGCATAACAATCGTGAGGCCCTCAATGTCGATATCAGGACACTGGTGCGATACAGACGTCCCAACGCCAGTATCAACCCTTTCGACCTGTTGATGCTCAGTCACCTGGTAAGCCACAGGCCGAGAATTGGCTTCCGACTTGATCTGCTCAACCTCGGCATTGAGATCCATGTACCGTGTCCGCCACGCGCATACATGATTATATGGGATGAGCGGCTTGGGGTTGTGAATCTCTGTGACTGTCTTGGTCTCCTCGTACGACGAGTGACTTGTCGTCCTGCAGTGCATTATGCTTTTGATCTCTTGAGTTTTGATGGCTTGCTGCTGTGTCCTGCTGAAGGACTCTTCCATAAAGTCCTCGGCACTCTTTCGTGCGAGTGACTGTTCAACGTCCATCAGCCTGAGACGATGTGTCGACGAATCGACCACAGTGTCCTCCGCGTGCCCGATTGTCTCGGTTGGTTCATCTTCAACGATTAGCTGCGGTGTACCATCAGCTGGCTTTGGTGACGGAGACCGACTTGGGTAACAAAAAAGACAGTTGTCTTTCTTGTCCACATCAGACTGTGCCGGACGATGGATTCTGCTGAGACTTCGCCTCCATTTCACAATTGGAGGAGTTAGTTGCCTTCCCCGCGGCTGGTCCTCAGACTTGTCAACTTTCCTTAGCTGTTTCCTCCATGATGAAACGTCAGAGACTTCGGTAGTCTCCTGCTCGTGGTGTTCCGCGTGCTGGGGCACCTTGCGCAGCAATGGCTTTATCTTCTCAGCTGCCGAGTTCTGGATCACATGCACACTCTGCTGCTTACTAGTGGCGTGACTATGTCCTTCGAAAGGGGGGGCCGGTTTTTCTGTCTCTGATACCACCTTTGCCTTGCCTCTCCGCGGCGATTCCAATGTAGGCTGTTGAAGTCTTTCCGACACCGGCTTGGTATCGGCTGTTTTGGCGACAAAGGGGAAGGACCGCCGTACCGGTTCCGCAGGCTTCTTTTGGGTTTCAAGGCCACGATCCTGGTTGATGGAATGCGGCTTCACCAAAAGAGCAGCCCTGGTTCGAATATCATCGAGAATCTGGTGAGACTTGGGGCTTAGCTCTCGATCAACCGTAGGATCCGCGCCAAGGTTGTGCGGTTCCAACTGCATAGGATCTGCGACCTGCTCGTCGGCGCTCAGTTTGTGCTCCACGGCCTCCTCTCCCACTTCTATGATCTCGTCATGACTTAAGGAATGGTCTCGAGCAGATGAGTCAGGTATGTGCGGACTAGTGTCCCTCATTCGAGATAGAGCATCTTTTCTACCTGCCCGCCTACGTTCAGCAGCGGCAGAACGCTCGAGATTTCTCGCTCCAGCTGCCAAGTGTTCCATGATATGCTGTGAGTGATGAAGACCCTCTGCATGATGATACAGCTGGTCGATTTTCTTCTCGAGTGCGCTGCGGAGTGGCGAGTCCCTCGTCTGCGGTGGTTGCTCTTCATCCATGTCTATCACGTCCACTTCTACATCGTCGTCTGCTTGTTCCTTGAGGCTGCGGCGAGCTGCACATTCGATGCTGTGGCGGATAGGATGGTGGCCAGCATGTGTCGCTCTGCAGCTGGGGTCCGAGCACTTGGTCTCGCTCACTGACGTGGTTGACGAATGTTGCCTTGAGCGACTGGGGACACATTCTGATAGTCTCGTTGGCCGCTTTGCCTGCACAGTTCTTGTCGTAGTCGTTGGCTCAGAAGCGTGCGCTTTCGCCTCTCTGTCTGCCACAAAGAAGGGGTTGTTCTTTACCGATGTCGAAATTGCTGTCGGCGCCGCAATTGTCTTCTTCTGCGCTGGCTTTGGGATGTTTTGTGTCGTTTTGAATCTCCGCCGAGACGTTCTTTCAACCCAATGCGGTGTTCTCGGCGTCTCTTGACCGGCCGTAAACCTCGATGTCTCTCGGAGACGGGTTGTACGGACGGTCACTTGTTTTGTGTGAACATGTTCCTGTTCCAGCTCTTTGGCAGTATGAACCACTTTGTTCGAAGAGTCCTTTGCAGTACGCTGCTGTTGATACTCTCGCTGCTGTTCTGTAGAGTGGTCATGTCCCTTGTCAGGGCTTTCTTCCCGTGCCTCCCCAGTGCACTTCAAGCAAGAATCATGCCCGCAGTGGGAGCAGTATCGTAGTGAAGACAAAGGTGCGCCGCATGAATGACAAAGTCGGAAGACCTTGGTCTTGGTTTCTGCGGCGGTTTCTGCCGCATCTGAATCATCCTCAGAAAGCCAACCTTCAGGACGAGAGATCCCATACTGATCAAAGATATCCATCGCATCCTGTCGTCGTTCAGTTGAGCTTACAGTGACCGAGTCATGGATTGAAGGAAGAGGTGATGATAAGACATGGGCGATCTGAATGGGTTCCGAGGGGAAAACCTCTTCAGTGACGGCATGGCGAGAGCGCTTGTCATTATTGTAATCGATCGACTCCTCTCGCTCGAGGATACGGCTCTGTCGGGCTCTCAGGTCGGCCTCAGAAACGCTTGATCTCAGCTTTCTTGAATTGGGCTGCGAGATATGTTGTCTGTCCTCGAGGGCCCCTGGAGCACTTGGTCGCTGGTGATCCCTCTGCGGTTTCATGTCAAAGTATGTCTTCTCCAGGGGTAGGCTCGGGGTATCCTCTCCGATCAGTGTGTTTCTCGAGGCTGGCTTTCCGAAGCCACTGTCTACTCGGCGTCCCTATCCGAGCGTTGTGCTTTCTCGCTCTCGCTGGTCGATTAGTGACGTCCCGCCATCGAAGTCTTGCTGATTCGTGAGGTTCTTGAGCTGACGTATACGCTCTCCAACAATTCCGTTGGGAACCGATTCAGCTTGTTGGGTCTTTGCTGATTGTCGACTCTTCCACGACGGAAGTCGGCTGGGAATAGCAGCATACGAGCGTGCCATCTGGTCGAAAGAATGATAGCCGGCGATGGCCGAAGAAATTACGGTAAGATATAAGAAATGCCATGCAACGTGTCGCAATGCGTGGCATGATGTAGGAGCTTCAAGGTTAGATTCTAGGAGTTTGAAGGTCGGAAAGATGGAAGGCTCGTGCACTAAATAAGGAAGGCTCCGGCATCGCACCAACTGGGTCGTTGACACATCTCAACAGTTAGAGAGAAAGGAAGGATTCACGCAGTAAAAAAGGAAAATCGATGCATTGAGGAGGTAGCACAACCAGGACTGGAATCAATTGTCACGGCTCCGTGCTAAGGATGGATAGAATATTGATGTACAAGGGCCTCCGTCACCACAAAACGCTGTACACACATTTATTTCACATGCGCAGCCAGGGTCTCGAGAACCTGTATAGTCGTTAGCGTCAGGGTCAATGGCAAGGAATTGGCAGCTTCAACGCACCTCCAGCTCAATCTTGGCCTCGGCAATGTCCTGCTCGCTTCCGCTGCCGTTGGCAACCTTCTGGGCCTCGGCGATCTGGGCCTTGATGGCATCGGCGCTGAAGTCCTCAAGGGGGAAACCCTCGACGGCATTGATGCTCAGGACGGAGTTGGGCTGAACAGTAGCAAATCCACCGGAAACTGCAAAGTAATCCATCAGCGACCATCCCTTATCAGTCATACATCTTGCGCGCCGACGTACGGAAGAACTGCTTGGCGCCGGCGGACTCCTCGACAACCTCAACCAGACCAGGCTTCAGCTGCTCAATGGAGGGAACGTGGTTGGCGAGAACACCCATCTCGCCGGACTCGGCGGGGATGTTGACCTGGACAACATCGTGGGACTTGTAGATGGCCTGCGTGCGGCAATTAGCTCCATCCGTCAATTGGCGACGAGCCGTCTTCGGGACGCTTCAATTCCATCGTATCGGGTCCAATCTCGATCGGCGTATCGTGCGGCGGTCATACCTGGTGAGGGAGGGCAAGGCTCAGCTTGATCTGCGATGACGGTCAGTCGGGTCGGGTCGTAAAAACAGGAGCCGGAGGTCTCCTTGCCTTGTCGGGAACGGCCTCGGCATAGGTTCTCCGCTGGACGGGAACTCGGATGGCAGCAGGGCGAGCTCGGAGAGCCACGCGGGCGAAGCGGAGGGAGTTCATGATGGGCTGAGCTGGTAGGTGAGGTTGTTGCTTGGGTGAGCTCAAATGAGGCCGCTGGCACGAATCTTTGCCGGAGCAGCAATTCGCGATTCGGCTAACGGGAAAATCCGATAGAGCATCAGACACGTGCCAAGTCACATGATACCATGTTCCCCTCTGGTCTTCAGACTTACATGCCAACTTCCATTCTCAACAACAACAACAACAACAACACAGCATTATTAAGGTGAAACAGCTACGTAGACGTTTTGATGAGGAAGTAGCCCAAGTCAAAATTCATTCACTGTCTCTGAGGGAAAATGGTGCGTTGTGCAGGATTGATCTCCATAGATCCCTCGGAAGCATCATTAAGCCAAAAACAGCCCTCTTTGGAACAAAATAAACCGCGCAAATCGACCAACAACTCCTAAACTCACGAATTGGCTACCTTAGATTCTAAAACCCCGGCTGCCTTTGCAATAGCTGCCCAAACCTCGTATGCAGCCAGTATTGTTGCATTGGTCCAGTTGAACCCGCCTATAAACATCGCTAAACTCTTTCCTCCTTGAACTCCCTCTCTACAAAGTCCCTTAATAAACAGACGATATCCTCATCCCCAGGCGATGACGAGTAGTCGAGGATGAGTTTTTTGACATGACAAAACTTGGCATTCTCCGCTGAGGAGTGTTCCAAAAGAAGAGTAAGTAGGTCGGGAAAGCCGTCTTCCGCCTGCCTGCAAGCTTCCTCGAGCGGTGATGTATTGGGAGCGTTACCATCCACTCTCACTCTATTCTGTAGCAGAAGAATGATGGCTTCTTTGTATTCAAGAAGGCCTTCTATCGTTAATTCTTCGGTGTCCCAAGCATGGCGGAATAGCGCTGCAAGAAAAGCCTGACAAGGATTGATACTCAAGTCTTCCTCAGCCTGGCGCCTGATGAACACCGGCTTTGTTGGATCGGCTCCAGCATCGAGAAGAAGTCTCATAACATCCACATTGTTAGCGAATGCTGCTGCAAAGAAGAGCGGTGTTGCGTCGCTGCCAGGCCGTAAATCCACGTCTCTGATGGCACCGGCGCTGGAGGGATCCCAGTCGTTGCCGGCAATATAAAAACGACAATTAGTGTGTCCATCGATCTCGGCTCCCCACGGGATTAGTTCCGCAACTAGTTTTGTTTGTAGATTTTTCTTCTCCGTTTCCAAACAGGCGTTTCGCACACAAAGGTGGAGTAAGGTGATGTTGTACCTGAATTGATGGTTGACCATAGGATCTGCACCATAAGATAGGAGTGTCAACGCATTCTCAAATTCACCCCTCTCGAGTGCTTGATGAAATGCTGTCCCATCGTCAGAATAGTGATTGACGTTGACACCTGCCTGGATAGCCGCTTCTAAGAGAGGCTTTATAGAATGACGATGGGACGTTGTACTGAGAAAATGCAGGATCGTATGGCTGTGAAGATCGATGTCCGTCAGACAGACACCCAGCTGTTTCAACAGATATTGAATCACATCAAAACCACCGTCGTAACTCGATGCAGCATAGTGTATAGGCATCTGTCCCTGTCCGTCTTGGTCCCTGGGGTGAACTTCCGGGCGCTCCAGCAAGAGCTTGACCACTTTGAGATCACCAAGACGGCAAGCAGCATGCAGTGGGCTTCCTGTATCGGCAGTAGTTGTCGCGGCATTCACCTCGGGTCGGTTCAACAGAAGCTTGATGATTTCGTAGCTATCCTCAGAAAACTCCGCGACTGAAGACTTCGTAGCCATAACCTTGGCACGTCTCCCAAACGGAGGATCATGGTTTCCGCGACTCCCGACCGCGTGGTGAAGAGGCGTGAAGCCGAAGCAGTCGGGTGAAACAACATCGACTTCAGGCCGCTGAAGCAAAAGTTTCACGATGCCCAAATGGCCGTATTGGGTGGCACGATGGAGTGGAGATGCACGGTCTTCGTCCAACGCCGCTGCGTCTGCCGTTGGGCATTGCAGCAGCAGATGCGCAATGGGCATGCTACCTGTATAGGCAACGCAATGCAGGGCAGTGAGACCGGTTGAGTCAGGCGTGCCCACGTTAACCTCGGGGCGCTCAAGCAACAGCTTGGTGGTAGCCACTTCATCATGACTGGCCGCTCGGGCAAGGGCCAGCTGACCATCAGATCCAGGTATAGAAGCATCTAGGTCTGGTCGTGCAAGAATGCGAGCCGCGAGAGCTGGATTTTTCGTGTATATGGCGTAATGTAACGCGGCAGCTGATGGTCCTGCTCCAGGAAGTTCGACGAGGAGGCTGATCAGGCCGTCGTCATCAAGGTCGAGGTCGTCCAGTGCAGACCTCTTAGAGGATGACATATATGCCCCAAGGTGCCGGATGAGCATTTCTGCCGCTCCCTCAATGTGACTGTGTTCAAGTGCAGTATGCAGAGCGTATTGTTCGTCTGGCTCCTCTTCGCAAAAGCAGAAATCCTTAGCTTTGACATGCGGGTCGACGCGAACCTGGATCAAAAAGTCGAAAATATCTCGATGACCATGCTTGATGGCGTAGTGAAGTGGTGTTGCAATGTGAAAGATGTACGGGTAAGGAGTAGTTGAAGACTTGTCATGCAGTGCGCTTCCATTCTTACTCAAGTCGGCGCCTTGTTCGTATGCCTTCCTCATCGTATTCAACCCACCCTTTTTAGCTGCCCATAATACACACGAGTCTAGGGGATGATCAAGCGTGACGTTCCATTTGTAGAGCAAGGGATTGAGGATATCGTAAAACTGTCGACTGGTTCGGGTCCAGGACGCAAGGTATACCGCAGGTCGTCGACCATCTGATTCTGCTGCCGGCCTGCAAAACTCTGCAATGAAGCAGACTACTTCAACGGGAAGATCTTGGATTGAAGCCATAGTGTGACTTCTTGCGTATATCTGGTTGGTTGTGCCGCAATAGGAACAGGATGATGCTCGGATTGATGCCGCTTGGTGCTGGACAAGGGTCAAATGTCCCCAGCACTCAATTCGGTGTTAACAGATCCAAGGGTGAAGCGGTGGTGATGTCGTCGGTGGCCGTAGGGGTAGATTCGATGTGCCGGCTTGAAGTTCAGGAGTTTTGAAAGACCTTGACCTACGGTTTCCCGTAGTTCATCCGTCGTGACGCGTTCGGGTTCTTGGGACAAACAAGCAAATGTAGCAGTCCCGTTTGTCCAACACAAAAGCAACCACTCGACCCCATATACTACATCTTCTCGTCCGCCTCAATGACATCCCTTGCAAACGCTCATATCCGCATCGCACGTCCGTCCGATAATATTGCTGCGCTCCTGCCATTTTACTGTGACGGACTAGGCTTCGAGGTTCTCTTTAATTTTGAAGATCATGAAGGATTCGATGGCATCATGGTAGGGCACAATAAAGCTGGCTACCACCTCGAGTTCACCACCAAACGAGGCCACACCGTGGGCCAGGCATCTACGCAGGACAACCTCCTGGTCTTTTATCTACCTGAGCAGGCGGATTATATAGCAGCAGTGGAACGTATGGAGAAACACGGGTTTGGTTCTGTTGCGAGCTTCAACCCGTACTGGGATCGCGGTGGCAAGACTTTTGAGGATCCTGATGGCTATCGTGTTGTTCTAGCAAACAGCTCATCACCAGTGTAGCAAGTAGGGAATGTTCTCGAGACATACTACGTATTTACTTTACCCTTTCAAGTCTTGCGCTTTACTCGAAGCAGACTGCCCAACAACAATGAAACAATGCTAGCTATGGACCGCATGAGCACCACATGAATTATCATTCATCATTAAACAAAGGCTGTAGGGCTCTTGACTCTTTGTTGAATCATCTCATTGACCTGTCGCGGGTCTTCACGCCAATATCAATCTCACCCACAGGCAATCTGAGTTGATCGGACAGGTCAACAGGAATGTGATAATCTCGCCCCAGTAAGGCAATGTGCTTTGTTTTATCGAAGCTGGCTTATGTCGTTTGTGCCTGGTTCTGGAACTGTTCGTCAGAATTCTCTCTGGATTGAGGAGACCGTATTCTATGAGTAGACATGAGCAGATAGCAGCCAGCATTAATATGTAGCGAAACCCTCCCCAGTCTAAGTAGTACGTCGCGAAGAGTTATGTTTATTATCATAGAGACTGAACCCACGTCAGCAGCCTGTGAAGCTGTCTATGCCACTCAGACAAGCCAGCAAGGCGCGCTTTGGAGAGAATGCTCTTCAACACAAAACAAAAATACACCACATAATAGCTACAAGTCAGTTGTATATGGTGAACACTTGTCAAGGTCATCGGCATGCTATCTTTGTTGATTCAACGACAACTGAGATCAGTCTCTGCAAAGTCTACGTTCCATAGTACAATCCAAGTGTTTAGATGTCGGTATACATCTGATACATGAAGCTATCCCCAAACGACGCAAATGGACCGCATGAGTAACAGATTTCTCGTCTGTATAATTATACCAGGATCTGTTTAACGCAGGCACTTGACTCAACATTAGAAAGATACTGTCAAACCCCTCTATGGCTGTTATTGTCGCCATACCTAAGGTACTTGGCGCAAAGATGCTTACCCTGTAGGATTCGGTCCAAGCTTGACAAGCCACACGGATCCTCGCCGAGAGCTTCAAAAAATCGACGATATGACGGCAAAGACCCTGAATCCTGATTTCAGCCCTGCTCCTGTACGTACAGTATCAGCCGGGCCGGACGGTGACGATGAAACTCGGCATCTCGGCTACCGCAAACATCATTCTCCGTTTCACAGTGGGTGTGAGTAAGTAATCGTCGCGCCGCCATCCTGGGAATAAGTTGGGGATGAACAGCACAGAAGCGTCGATCCCTTCTGCGCCGAGGCGCTTGATGACCTCACTGTCCTGGAAAAACAAGTAAAATTTAATTACCGGGTGGACGGTTGCTCAGTGACTTGTTCCTCTTGTGGTGAACGCTTTCATCATGAATTGGCATTTGGTATGGGGAATTGGAGATTCGGACCTTCGAGGGTCCGCGAGGAACCCGGAAATCGGGGCCCGAGGCGTCCACCCTCGGAGCCTAGGGGAGCCTCTAACCACAGGGCGATCGCCACAGAACGCGTATTGCCACGCCAACTCCAGTGGCTCAAGCATCTCATGTCGTCACGATCATCAGTGTTACTCTCTGGTACAGTTACTGTACATACCTTGCGTACAATGTACTACTTTCATGCCGGATAAGGTTCGTCTCCCCGCCGCGTTCTCACGATAACCCAACTGTACTGTAATGGTGTTTTCAGCCCTGCCCCTGCCAAGGCACTCTGAGCAATGAATTGCATCACCAATCTCAGCCATGGCGATAAGGACAACAAGCCAGGTTTCAAGATGGTGGTCTATGCGGATGTTGGATTTGACATGTTCTGAAGTTTCTGAACTGGAAAGTCGAAGTTGCCCTGGCCAGAAACCCCTTACGCGGCCAGGCACAGCCGCACAGGCTTGCTTCATTCCTTGTTGAGAGTGGGAAGCATTGACTTTGTGGTGATATCTGAGGCTGTTGACATCTGAATTTATTCAGCGACACGCACAGTACGTGTTATGACGCTGGTGGAGTAAAAAAGCTTCAAGCCCTTTGCTGCTTGAAGAATCCACAGCCAGCTCTTATCGGTTTATGAAAACATGAACAACCCACCACGAGGAAACCGAGTCCTATGATACTGAAGGCCTCCTTCGATGCTATCTCGCCCTTGTTAAGGTTGGACGTTATAGACATCATGCTGAGGTTGTTCTGACACATTTGCTTACGCGGCTATCGTAGAATTCAATCTCTTGGCAAAGATCTTAAACGACATGCGAAGTCCCTGATCGACACCTTGGCTCAACGAGTATCCAAATTGGTTATTTGCTTTTCTGCAGCCGACTTCGTCATTGATGCGCATTGTTTGCAGTGCAGGGTGGTTACGGATACAGAATCCTAATTCCATCTCTGCTTTTGTGGCTTTCAGAGACAAGGAAGCGGCTCTGAGAGTAACTGGCCTCTCCGGCAATCGACCCATTGCTGGATGAAGGGAACCGGCTAGGAGGACGGGAAGAGCATTGTCGAGGGCTCCATGTTACACAACCTTGATGCAGCAGCCCACACCTCCTTGCCAAAAACCGCGCGTATGTACTACGTACGTTACAAACACCTCGTGCGGTTGCCGGCGTCGGGAAAGAGGAGGAAATGGTTCCATGTGTCGGCCCAGTCTTTCATATCCGGCCGAGACCGGGGCCAACGTCAAGACGCAGCAGTCTGCAGGTAAAGCTGCTTGCTGCAGGCGAGGTTACCTTAAAACTCCAAGCAACTGCATTCAAGGGTACCTTATTGAAATCGTTAACTTGAAGGCAATTGTAAGCATGTACCTGCATCATTGCCAACAATGTGGTGTCGTAGGCTCCTGCGACAATTGTCATCAAGCTCTAGCAGAAGCAATTAGTGAATCATGGGTCTTGGGCCCAAGTCCGGGCTCAGTATGACGATGGGGATTTCGTGGAGGCTTCCCCAACACACCGCAATCGCTCTTCACTGGCATGCTGAAGTGGCTCACACATTCAGAATTGGTTTCTGGGTTATGTATTGTCGTAGTTCCGCAGGTTCAGTCAGCCCCAGCTTTTTTTTTACGTCTCCTGACTGGCATCCCTTAGATAGATCTCCAAAGACCTTCGCTTACATTGTTCACCGCCGGAGACTTGCGATGCTTGAGCATCTCGTTAAAAAGGATGGGTTGCTGATGAAGGACAGTGGACGGTCATCTGAGTAGCTTGCTCTTTATCCAAGGCAGGCTCAAAGAAGCTATCTGAGCTGCATGAGAGACCATGGGCCAGACCGCGGAGAGGCTTTTGGATACCACCATACTATGTACAGGGTGACACAAGGAAGCATTGCGAGCGTCGAATTTCCCATCTACGCGCTGATGCCGCTTCGTCGCATCCCTTGAGATGCGGGGTTTGGCTTCAACGCGGGGGTTAGCGCCCAGGCGTCCGGGTCAACGTGACGAGCATCCCCCATTCAAGAGAGGAGCAGAGCTGTGATAGACCTGATATCACATAAGACAAGTCCATTCCTCTGACATCGGAGGCCACCGAGCTTGCCGTGTGGCAAGCGAAGAAGGGTTGCACTGCCTCCTGATGCTTCAATACGGGAAGACACCGACGAGGCATTTGGCGATCAATCAACGGCGTCGCAACATTGGATCTTTTGCTGCAGTTTCCATGATCGTCGTAAAGAAAACTGCGGGGAGTGGTGAGGAGAACTTAGGCTAAAGACACTTGATATGCAAACTTACTCGCGGGCTTGTTTGCTGGTATTATCCTGCCGCAGTATGAGCACCCTGTAATTTGAAGTCCAAGATACCCCGCTAGTCAGGTTCTGGGACCAAAGGAACAAGTTGGAGAAACATTTCGTACTACGTATGCTTAGAACCGTAACCCGACTCATGCATACATGCGGCGGGCACGCGGAAAGGACAGCTACCGAGATGTGCCCATACATCATGACGCTGGAGGTTCTCTGGCCTTGGTTGCATACGTTTCTGCAAGTGGGCGAGCCGTGAAAGTGCTCACGGGATTTCGGAGTCTGAACGAGAGGAGGGGAAATGATCTGAATGCCAATGACTATTGTGGAGAGCCGCTTTGATGCAGAGCCAACAGCACACCGTAATCGTAATAAGGGTCGCTGCGAGCACTCGTTTGAGAGCGCCCTAGGGTGTGCGATACATGCGGGTGGCCGACACACTGCATTCGATCGACTGAGCTGGAAAGTATAAAGCCGGACATACTATGATATGATTCCTGACCAAGAGTGAATATGCATTTATGTCGACTTCGAAGCGATGTTCTTTGCCGTCCACCCACCAGGCTATGCCTAGCTGGGTAGTTCGGCCTCAGAAAGTCGACGACGGAAGGATGGAAAAGCGGATAAGGCGCCAGCGAAGCAACACCACACGTCAGGGCGGACAACCGGCAGTGGAGAAGTCGATTCAGTCCCAAGTTTGAAAGCGGACTTGTGTGCATCGTTGGTTCTTGTTTGAAGCGAGCATCTGGAGCAGAACCCCCACGATTCGGACACAGCCGAAGACCAGTGGACAGAAGCAAAGGCACGCATGATGGCGGAGACTGGTTGACAAAGAGCAATGATGAAAGAGAACTCATCTATTCGCGCCCTGCTGCCATTGTGGCATCAAAGACCGAGTCGAGGCTTCAAAGCCAGCTCGAGGTCTACTGATGACCGGGTACTTGCCGGTGACAAGCTGCAACCCGACAACCACGATCAACAAGCACCCTGCGGTGCATCCATCCCTTTTCGCATTCGAGATGGCCCCTAACGCGGGGCATCCAAGGTGAAACAAGACATACGGCTGCCGAAGCATGTCGGTCATTTGTGTCGTGTCGTGTCGTATCGTGGCTGAGCTGACATGGGAAAGTAACTGATTGTCAGTCGCAGGCCAAGAGATCAACACTGGCCTGAACTGCTTCAGAAGTCAGCAATGGACAAAGCGTCTTCCAGGATTACACCGCCTCGTAAGGGAGCAGCGGTATTAGAGCGGCTGCTTTTCCTTAGCACGTTCCAGCGTGATTCAAGGTGTTAGTGGGGCGATCAAGTGTGGGTGATGAATCAACGGCGACGATTCTTGTGGCGGCTTGCTTCTGGAAAAGATGACGGGCATCCATCCATCATGAACTTGCGCAAGGCTTGGGAAAGGAGGCAGTGTGGCACAGTGTGAGACGAGTGCATACTGGGCACTTCTGTGGTGACTGCTTCAGGTAGATCGACAGTGCATCCACACAGTGAATTGGCAAGAACTGCATTCGGCGCCAGCACGTGGACATGATTTGGCCACCTCTGACAGGCGCCACAGGTCGTTTGGAAAGACCCTGACTGGCCGATCTTGGCCAAAGCCAGATACTGTGTGAATAACCGAGAGTCCCAACGGAGTGCCCCTCTGTAACCGAAATTTGACCTCGGGATGTAAGATGTAAGATGCAAGACACGGTAATATTAGAGTCGGGATGGGTCCATACGCCTTATTTTTTTCTCGGCTGAGCAGCTCAAGTCTCGGAGCAATAACAGCGGACCAAGACAAACTTGACAGACAAGGAAAAGTAGCAGGGCAAGGGCAGCGAACCACTGCAAGCCTGTGGTCCATGGATCGATCTAGGCGTCGAGACCGGGAGAAAAAGGGCGCAAAAAAAGACAAGCGCTGAATGCCACTGAAATCCAGCGCTCGTGTCCCACCCACACGGGCAGCCAAACAGCACTGGGCTGCCCTGAGCCCTTAACCGGCGCCTGTGGGATGTAACCAGCCCCAAATGAACCTTTTGGCCAGCCCGTGCCAGCAAATTTCATTGACACGGACAAACAACAATGGAGCATGTCCCTATTCTTCCCTTTTGGTAAGGTTATGTTCCATTCATTTTCAATCTCCCCTGCCGCCCCATTTTTTACCCGCTCCTTGCACTGCACGCCACGGTAAACAACCCGTCGTCCTCTAATCTAGGGGACAAAACCCCCTCCCTCCCGTGCCTTTGTCGTCGTTGGCCCCAACCAGCCTCGCGACTGCTTGATTTTTTCTTTCTCGTCCCTTCCCGCGCTTTGCAAGCGTTCCCGCTGGCTTATTAAATCGACGACACCACCACTACACCCAATTCATCCAACTGCCGATTATTTCTCTCTTCCTTCTCCCGCACATTCTTTTGTCGTTTGCCTCCTTTCACCTCTTCACACCCATTTCAAGCACACTCTGTGTTTGGAACATCCTCCTTACCTGATCCCTGCTTGCTGTTGTCTCAGACCTTGTTCTGTACTCGTGCCTTCAAGGAACGTCATCTGCAGCACCCACGCCCATACCCACGCTACCACGCGCAATAAACATCGACCACACCCACAGCAAACCCACCAGCAAAACAGCACAGACGCCACTCTTCTTTGAGACGAGGAACCTGCAACTCGAGCAAGCCGTCTTTCCTCCTCTCTTTGGAGCTCCTCAAAAGCCCGGCCCGGCCCTGCATCTTGCTCCTTGCCATCGACCCATTCCAGCTGCTTGACAGCGCTGGCCTTTCCACAAGGGATATCCCATCAACCATAATAGAGTCTCTTGGCAGTTGACAATGTCTGTCAACTTGTTATAGCACCTCCGTCCTCTGGGACACATACACCAACTACTACACCATTAGACGTTGCTTTTTGCTCTCACGACAATCAGAAAGCACCGCCTCCGCTTGACACGCTCGCCAACCGCACCACACCTCTAGCATCCACCTCTCAACCGACGACCTTTCGACGACTGTTTGCCGGTCCCTTTCGACAAACTTGATCTCTGGTTTTATAGCATTGATACGCTACAGCCTGACCCCTGCTCTCAGATCACATATTATTCCGAAACCCCTTCTATCCACCATGACGACCAACAACCCAGATACCCCTTGGGTGGCCCATGGCTCGGAAGAGTTCGAAGAAGCCGACGAACCACCCGAGCTAGGCTTCAAGAAGCACCTCTGTGCTTCAAGCAACTTTCAGCGGACTCCTGTTCGACCCTCCAACGAAAAGTCATCTCTGTTGACCAAGGCCATTATGGGACACCCAGACGATGACCTCCACAACTCACACAGCCGTGTTCTTTCTCGGCCCACCTTAACCAGCAACCAACGACGGCGCTCTCTGGTCAGCAATGTCAGCTTTGCCTCAACAGCTGACTTGACGAGCGATACCGGCTTCACAAGCCCATCACGACCCAGTACTCCAAGCCCTCCTCTCCCGGAGATGGCTATGCCCCGGTTGAATGATGACCGCGTTGTCGACCCGAAGCATGTCTCCTTACTTGGCGCAGCCGTCAGGCTTCAGGAGAGACAGGAGGCAGCTGCCGAAGGACCTCGAAAGCGAAGCATTCAGTTCGCATGCGGTGGTAAGCCCGCCGTTCAAGCACAGCCTCCTCGCGCTCAGCCCATGGTCAAGACGACTTCTGCCCAGGAGGCTCCGCGCAAATCATGTATCAAGTTTGCATGCCCAGCTCGACCTGCTTCAACCCAAAACACCCCTCCCAGACACATCGACACACATGCCAGCCGAACGGATTGCACTCCCAAGGCAGAGTCTCCCTCGACTCCTAAACGGAGCTCTGCACTGTCTCTCGCCGTTTCAGCTCGCCAGACTACCCCTCGCAGACATTCCATGCCGCGCCCCAAGTTTCTTCGTGCTGATTCTTCTGACTTCGGTACGGATGGCTCTCAATTCCACGAATTTGCTAGTGGTATGACTCGCGAAGATGACTGGATTCGCCGCGATAGTGATGCAGTGGGTGCCAAGCTTACTATCAATGATACCTTGACCAAAGAGAACCACATCCGTCGCCTGGCTGCTGAGGCTGAAGAGGAGGCGGAAGAGGAGGAAGAGGAACTTGCCAATGATGAAGACGCAGTCTTCGACAACGACGACGACGAAGATGACGATGAGGATGACGGCGACGATGAGGAACTTGAATTTGACCTCGACGACGAGGATGAAGAAGAAGAGGATGATGACTCTGATGGTTATCACACGGATGAGGAAACTGGATTTGCCGATTCTGACGAAGAGGATGATGACGACGACAACATGGCCCTCTGGACCCCTAGTGCCAAGTCGGTGGTTCACATTGGCTCCAGTGCTCCCCAGATTCGTCGACCCTCTCTTCACGAGCAGCAGTCTGATTCATCCATCACCACTCGGAGTAGCATTCGTCGCGAGAAGCCAAGGCGTATCAGGTATCAGGAAGATACCCCTGATCTACCTGACAGCACTGACTTTGTTTGCGGAACTCTCGACGAGGATCGGCCACTTGAGGAAGCGTACTTATCGTGCATGGCCGCCCGACGCAATGAGAAGCTCCGGGTCATCCCTCAGGATATCGATCCGAGCTTCCCTGCTTCAGACCCCGAAGACGAGGATGAGGCAGAAATCTTCAACCCCGTCCACCATTCAAGCGATGAGGATGACTTCATGCATGGCGAGATGGAAGATCTGCACCACGAACGTGACCGTCCGCGCCGTCGGCGGAAGAGCGAGCATGCCTCCCCCAAGAGGTATCGCTCACCTCCTCCCAAGCGCCATCACTCGCCCCCTCCCAAAATCAGAGGCCGCTCACCGAGGCCTTTGTTCGACCGCCACTCTCCTCGCAAGAACAAGTCTCCGGTCCCCTCTCGCAGGCCTATCACCACACCCCTTGGCTCGCCCCGCTGTGGGCAAGTGAACTTCAACCTCGCCGGGCGCCCTGGTCTCACTCACACCAAGTCTCTGCCCCGCGCTGGTGCCATGTGCTTGCAGCGCAAGCAGGCCCGGCACAAAATCCACTACGACAGCGACGTCCATGTTCGTGGGGCCATCGACATTGTCAAGGGCTTGGAGGGCAAACGCCAGCGACGCAAGGAGAAATTCCATCAAAAGTACTGCAACCGTGCGCGACGAGGCCAGATCCCCGAACGAAAGCCTGTTCCCGGCCGAGGCACGGAACGCATGCGAGAACTCGGCCTTTTGATGGCCGGAAAGAAGGACCAGGGCAACTACGTCCTCTCCATCTAAGCATGTCTCTCACTTTGTCTTATTGCATACAGACCAGCCATCTGTTTTCATTAGACCGCGGTTGATGCAAGACTTGACATGAAGATATCATGCATGATATAACGATTTTAACTTGACGACCTAGACATTTCTGTTTTCTATTCTCGGCCAGGTCTCCGAGACTATTATTTGTATTTATTGAGATTGGAGCATGCTTAACAGTAGCATCCCCGTACATATTTCTTTTTTCTTGTTTTACATTGCATAAAGCGGCCGGACAACGCTCGCTATCGGTGGAAGGAAGCCTGATTTAAACTACTTGGATACCCGATACAGGACATTGGGATTATGGGTTATCGGCTAGGCGTTGGATGAGAGGCAGGCTACGATGACATGTCTTAACGAGGTATCAATAACAATTCTGATACACCTTCAATTACTTCTGTTCTCTCGCGACCATGATAGCAGTTGTGTTTGTAACGAGCCCAGTTGAAGAAAAGCAGCCTGTGGCGAATATCTGGCTGCAAGTGCAAGGTCCTGCTAGAAGCGCAAGGATGAACAAAGACTTGGCCGAGGTCATGTACGTATCATGAGATGTGAACGTTCCACTTGGGAGGGCGTGGAACAAGCTAATGAAAGATTGATGAGAATATATCGAGTGATAAAGAGTGAACAGGCAAAAAGCAAATGTCCATTTGTGCAACGTGATGTATTTGCTGTCTTTCGATGCCTTCATCGCGTGTTCGGAAGACAGCGTGACATGGCAACCATGGGCGCCTGAAAATTCAGGCATGATAACAGTGTGTCGCCCTTTCTTGCCAGCTTTTGATCCTGGCCCATGAACGCCTCCTAAATAATCCACCGGCTCCCATTCAACGACGCCAACGATAACGACGATTCTCCCCCGACGCCGATACAACTAAATCACCTTTTCGATTCGATTTAATACGAGTTTATAATACAAAGACACTATGTGGATTGTCAACTGGTGTATGTACTCGCCTGCGATGAGCCGCTTACGACTCGGATGGGCTGACACGTGCTACTGATAGTCTATGATGTGCTGTCCTCTTTGGGCCTGCTTAACAAGCACGCGAAGCTCTTGTTCTTGGGCCTAGACAATGCCGGCAAGACTACTCTGCTTCACATGCTGAAGGTGCGTCGAGATGTCACTACATCCTCGCTGCAAGGATTGTGGTTACCGCTTTCCTGGTGATGATGGTGGTACTGGGGGGGCATGGATACTGACGAGCCATCTATAGAACGACCGTGTCGCTATCCTTCAGCCTACTCTTCACCCCAGTAAGATCTATAGAAGCCCTCTGGCTAGGAAAAATACTAAGACGTCGCAGCATCTGAGGAGCTCGCCATTGGCAACGTTCGATTCACCACGTTCGACCTTGGTGGTCACCAGCAGGGTATGTGATCGAGTCACCTCGGGCACCAGGTGCAACAGCTAATACTTATCTCGATAGCCCGCCGCATTTGGAGAGATTACTTCCCCGAGGTCAACGGTGTTGTCTTCCTCGTGGATGCCAAGGACCACGAACGATTCGCCGAGGCCAAGGCCGAGCTTGACGCCCTCCTCTCCATGGAGGAGCTCTCCAAGGTGCCCTTTGTCATCCTTGGAAACAAGATCGACCACCCAGATGCCGTCTCCGAGGACGAGATGCGACACCAGCTCGGCCTCTATCAGACAACCGGCAAGGGCAAGGTTCAGCTCGAAGGCATCCGACCGATCGAGATGTTCATGTGCTCGGTGGTGATGCGACAAGGCTACGGTGACGGAATACGCTGGTTGTCGCAGTATGTTTAAGGGAGGCGCAGAGAATAGACGGGAAGTAGGAGAGAACTGAAGAGGTATACCAGAAGGGGACGAGCAGGGGAGGAGGACGTGTGACTATCCACTGTTTATGAGATTCAGAATTCTCCTTTAGGCGAACCTTGGTCGTGCAATTCTACTACATTATCTTGCAACAAGGATAACCGAACCTTTTTGTTGAAATTTACCCCTGGCGGCATCTGGGCAAGGGTGCTGCAAGGGATCCATGGGGTTCATGAACGACGATGGCCACTGCTAAGGAGACATGATGACGTACAGAACCTTATTACCATGAGCGATTTCAACGAAACTGACAGAGCATATTCCCTGAAAGGTACTGAGTACAATGGACTTTTAGTCTTTTTCCATTACGATGACACGGATACTATGACTTCCAGGTTGTTCGATCAGGATATCGATGGCCTCGGCTTGCCAAGGGCGAACCACTGTTCAAGGAATGGTAGCTTGCAGTCAAGAGCTCTCATTGGTCCGCTCCAAGCTACCTTTATACTTCACCCCAACGTACAGGTACGTCATCCGACTTTCTCACGGGGTCCCCCAACAAGAGATCTGATCAAGACACTATCTTCTCCCTTTTCTGGTGGCAACCCCCCCTCGTGCGACTCTATTCTTCTTCTCAATAGCAATGGGTTAATAGAGATTATAACACCAAGCTTGTCCGCCATGTCGCCGTCTTATACCTCTTTGTCCCCTCACGATCCTCTCTACGGCTTTCCGCCGGAATCCTTCGACCCCTCCCTCCTCCCAGATGTCGATACCGAGTTCGTCGAGGCGCAAGACCTAGAAGCCTTTGAGAAGGCGCTCCAGGCTCCAGATCCGCTCCAGAGTCCAACGGAAGAAACGGGCGCCCGGTCACCACGCAGTCCCAACCCGTCGTTCAACCTGACTAAAAGAGCCTCACAGGCGGAGAATGGCCTTGAGGATGATGTCGCTGCCGTTGCTGCGGCTGCAGACGCTGCGTCAGGACATCTACCAGTGACTTCGACTTCAAGTCAGGGACATTCGAGTCAAGGAACCTTTATCACAGCCCAAAACGACTGGGCGCCCGTGAACGCGAAGGTTTATCGCAATCGACGAGGTTCCAAGCGACATAAGAGAAAGCGTAGGGATGTAAAGGGTCCCGTTGAGGGCCTTTTGGGTACCCGCACCAAGGACGAGACCCGTGAAGGATACTTGTACCAACTGGCGAAATGGCCATTACTCTTCTTTGTGTTTGCATGGTTGATCGGCCTCGCAACCGCCTATCTATCCACGAGGCTGTACATTTGGGTATACGAGCATTTCTTTACCTGGCGCGGTCAGCGACAAAGCCTTCGTCGCAACCTACGGAACACAGCTCGTTATCAAGACTGGGTGAGTGCCGCCAAGGAGCTCGACGCTTATCTTGGGCGACAAACGTGGAAGGAGGAGAACGAATATGCATACTACGACTCGAAGACGGTTCGGAAAGTCTGGGATCACATGAGGCAGACGAGACTTCGAGCTGAAGAACAAGAACAAGCGGGCAAGAACGGCGATGGAGGCAAGGCGGTAGACGAGCTGAAGACACTGATCGGGGCCTGCGTCAAGAATAACTTTGTTGGCGTCGAGAACGCGAGGTTATACAGCCAGACGTACTTTGGAACCAAGAACCTGGTGCAGAATTTCCTTGACGAAGGTGAGTACCCTTGGAGTCGGTTCCGCTGAGCCCGATCTAATAATTGGCAGAGGAGAAAAGCATCAAGTTTCTTAGCAACACCAAGCAGCTCGAGATGGAGCAGAAGCGAGTTCTCTTCAAGCACGTCTACAACAACTTTGGAAGGACAGCACTTTGCCTATCCGGCGGCGCAAGCTTTGCATACTATCACATCGGAGTTGCCAGAGCCCTTCTGGACGAAGATTTGTTACCAGATGTCATTACGGGCACCAGCGGCGGAGCATTGGTTGCGGCTCTGGTGGCTACGCGCACGAATGACGAGCTCAAGGAACTTCTCATCCCGGCTTTGGCAAAACGTATCAACGCCTGCCACGATCCCTTCACCACCTGGATCCCACGGTGGTGGAAGACCGGAGCTCGATTCGACTCGGTCGACTGGGCTCGGCGATCCGGCTGGTGGACGCGAGGCTCTATGACCTTCCGCGAGGCATATGAGCGGACAGGTCGCATTCTCAACGTGACCTGTGTTCCGGCTGATCCACACTCGCCTACCATTCTCTGCAACTATCTTACAAGTCCTGACTGCGTTATCTGGTCGGCTGTACTGGCGTCGGCTGCGGTTCCTGGAATTCTGAACCCCGTGGTCCTCATGATGAAGACAGAAGACGGGACCCTGGAGCCGTATTCGTTCGGTCACAAGTGGAAGGATGGCAGCTTGCGAACGGACATTCCTATCAAGGCATTGAACACGCATTTCAATGTCAACTTCACTATTGTCAGCCAGGTTAACCCACACATCAACCTTTTCTTTTTCTCATCCCGAGGATCGGTCGGCCATCCCGTAACGCACCGCAAGGGGCGTGGATGGCGAGGCGGGTACCTCTTGTCAGCGTTTGAGCACTATCTCAAGTTGGACATGAATAAGTGGCTCAAGTTTATTCGACATGCGGAGTTGCTTCCACGACCACTTGGCCAAGACTGGAGTCAGCTGTGGCTACAGCAATTCAGCGGGACCGTCACCATCTGGCCCAAGTCGATTGTCTCAGATTTTTGGCATATCCTTTCAGACCCTGACTCAACTCGTCTGTCTCGCATGATTCACGAGGGCAAGCAGAGCGCGTTCCCCAAGCTCAAGTTTATCGCAAACCGACTCAAGGTGGAGCGGCTGATTGAGCAAGGCCGTCGAGACTCACGCCCGTGGGTGCGAAGAGGAAGCATCCAGACGATTCTAAGTGAGGAGGACCTCAGAAACATCCTTGTTGACGAGATGGGCAATGGAGCGACGACAGAGGAGGACACGGATGGCGAGGAGTTTAGCGGCATAGGGCTAGGTATGACCGCTCTGGGACAGGACGTTATATACGAGGAGCCGCAAGAGAAGAGCGAGTCGAGTAACGGGGATGCGAGTGAGTGAGTAACCTGACGAGGAACAGCCAAGGCTCGTGGAATGATATGGGCATGGTACTGTTTCTAAGAATAACAACTTGAAGGTACTGAGGGTTTGTAGGACTAGATGTATACAGTGTTTTGAACTACCATTTATCGCAGTCAATTTCGTTTGTACATTATGACTTGACGGGTTTCCCAATATCCAAGCTGAACACCTAAACATCAACAAGTGTACAGGAAAAGAGTAGGTCGACCGGCGCTAGGACTGCGACGTCACAAGGCTGACGGCACTAAAAGAAAACGAGCAGCAGCAATACGGGATAGTGGCTGCGCTTTCTAAAATTGAAATCCCACACTGAAACTGTGAACACGGTGGCGCGTATTATGGAAGGGACCAGTGCGCTCCTTCTATGTTGTGCGGCAAGTGGGGAGTGATAGATAATCCGACCACCGGCAGCCCGCCCGCTCCTTGTAACTTCCCATAGCCTTACACGCTGCGTGGCCGTAACTTTTAGAGGACAGCTTTGAACTCGCCAAACGTCGACCTCGACATTGTTGTTGTACGGATAACGCATTCTTTGCCGGCAACCCCTTTCCTTTGGCAGACGGCATATATATTAGGGTTTACGGAGGGACCTTGCGAGTGTTTCTGCCTGGTATTTGCAGTTCCCGTCTACGTTTCCTCAAGCTCCTTTGTCGAGAGTAGCCCTGGGCTCTCTACGCCTTCACCATGAGTTCAGACTACTCGTATGATGAGCAGGTGAGAGAAATGCGACAGACATTCTTTGCTTACCCTGGCTAATCTTTAATCTTTGTCTCAATAGGGCCAGTTCTTCCCCTTCTTCATCCTTACCCTCACCGGCCTGGTCACCGTCCCCCTGACCTACACCCTCGTTCGCCCGACTCGCGACCAAGATGCGCTTGCGCCGCGGATCAAGACCGACTACAAGATGGAGCACGCGGCTACCGTCGAGTCGCTGAGGACCACGCAGAAGCGCAAGCAATGGAGGGTCAAGCGGGCCATCGCTACAGTGGCTGGCTGGTCTGTCATGGGCGGCATGGTGTACCTCATCATGGTGACCCAGCGCACCGTTCTCAAGCTTTGGAACCCCTACGATCTTCTCGGTATCTCAGAGGTATGTTGTGAAGAGAATAGAACATCTCTTTCTATGCTTCAGTAGCGCTAACACAGCTGCAACCTCCAGTCCGCAAACGAGAAGCAGATCAAGTCGCACTACAAGAGACTCTCCCTCAAGTACCATCCCGACAAGATCCGCCCCGACCCGGCCAAGAACGAGACTGTCGAGTCGCTCAACGACTACTATGTCGAACTTACCAAGGCTTACCAGGCTCTCACCAATGAGGAGGTGCGCAACAACTACATTCAGTATGGTCACCCCGACGGCAAGCAGAGCTTCAGCATGGGCATTGCCCTACCCAAATTCATGGTGTCCGATGGCAACGGCAAGTATGTCGTCCTCTTGTACACTCTGCTTCTCGGAGTCCTTCTACCCTGGTTGGTAGGATCGTGGTGGTACGGCACGAAGCGGAGGTCCAAGGAGGGCGTCCTGATGGAGAGCGCCAACAACTTGTTCCGACAATACGACGACAGCATCGACGAAGGTGGAATTGTCACGGCGCTCAGCTCCGGTAAGGAGTTTGAGGAAGCCCTCAAGGGTGACAAGGCCGAGTCTGGTTTGGCCAAGCTTGAATCCCGCATCATTGCCGAGGGTGAGAACAAGCCCTTCGCGTCAGGCATGTCGATTAAGGACCGGGAGAAGCTTGAGGACCTCGACAATGGTGTGCGACGAAAGGCTCTCGCTTTGCTCTGGGCCTACTTGGGCCGTGTTGAGCTCGACGACGCTGCCCTCACCAAGGCCAAGTTCCAGGTTGGCCCCATTGCCCGCGCTCTGAACCAGTCCTTCACCCGTATCGCCCTGGCCTACGGCAACATTGGCCCCATTGCCGGCTCCTACTATATCAGCCAGCACTTGATCCAGGCTATGCCCCCGAAATCGTCCCCCCTTCTTCAGCTCCCCCACATTACTCCTTCAATTGTCAACGGCATTGAGGGCGACTCCAAGACACACATGTCTGTTCAGAAGTTCATGGACCGACCTGATGCGCAGCGAAGACAATTGGCAATTGGCCAGGGTCTTCTGAACGAGGAGCAGTACAAGACCGCAATTGGTGTTGCTAAGCAGATCCCCTACTTGCGTGTTGCCAAGGCTTTCTTCAAGGTCACCGGCGAGCGCTTCATCATCCCTTCGTCTCTTGTGTCTCTTGTCATCAAGGGCCGCTTTATTCCTCCCGGTACCGAGAACATTCCTCCTGTCAATGAGTTGGATCTCGAGGACATTGATCCTGCCGAAGACGATGTCGAGGCGATCAGCGGTCGCAAGAAGAAGACGGTTAAGGGCCCTGACGGCAAGCCGGTCCCCGTTGAAGAGCAATCCATCATCCCTCCTCTCACCTTTGCACCCCACTACGCCCGCGATCACTCTCCTCAATGGCACGCATTCCTCAGCGATTCGAAGCAGGGAAAGATGGCCGTTCCGCCATTCCACTTTGCCAAATTTGATCAGCCCATTGTCGACGATGAGGGCAACCCGACCTTTAACATGCAGACTCTCAAGGCACAGTTCGCCGCGCCCCCTCAGGCCGGTCACTACACCTTTGTCCTGCACGTCATCTGCGATTCGTACGTTGGCTTCGACACCAAGATGGAGGTAACTCTTGTTGTGGAGGAAGCCAGCAAAGCGGCCGAGATGCAGGCCGAGGACGAAATCAGCGAACCTGAAGAGGGTAAGTCTCCATCTTGTCCGACTCGTGACTTTCCATGTACTAATACCTCTGCAGATTCGCTCGCTGGCCAGATGCACGTCCTTAAGACCGGCCAGACTCCCAAGACCCGCCGGAGAGACTCTGATGACTCTGACGAGGAGAGCGGCACCGACGAGGAGGAGGACGACACGAGCGCGACAAACACAGACACCGAGGACGAGTCATAGGCGTCGCTCTATTAACGTTTCTATTGTTAATCACCTTTATCGTTGGCGAGGTGCTCGCGTACCAACATAAGAGCTTTTGTGTCTTTACTTCCTCGTGTATAGTTTGCGGAATTGGCAAAAGGGAGAGGTCACAGAAGCTTTGGGCACATTTGGCACGACTCTCAAACCTGGGACGTGTTTCTGCGCTGAAAATGGGATGGGAGTTTTGGGGTTCATTGAGGACATGACACAATTTTTCGTATTTGTACTTGGCTCTTGCATTCCTTGTCTTTTACTTGTCCGTCTTGCGCATTGGTTGGGGTGTTGCACTCGTTGAAACAGCCTGTAGTTAGTTCTTAAACAGCGAGATGCCCCTCTTGAAGCGCTATACAATTAAATATACCTTGACCCCAAGTTCTATAAATGTGAGGAAAAGTATCAGCAAAACATTAATGCGCTACCGACTGCCCATTTCGACCAGTGCCTGCGAGGCTCATTCTTTGAATTCCATACATCATCTAGACCACTCTTGTCTGAACTCTTGCAAGGGGGTTGGGCTACAGTGTACAAATTTCCCAGACGCAAGCCCAGCTTCGTCTCATCGCATAGCTCTTCAAAACGCTGCGAAAAAAAAAGAGACAATTCAGTCTTTTTAGCACACCCTCACGCCGCAGACCTCGACGCCCTTGGCCTCTATGCGAGCGGAGCGGCCAAAGTATAGAGCGGACAGTTCGCGCACAAAGAGGGCGTCGCTGTCGCTCCAGATGTCGAGACCCATGCTTTCCACGGAATGGCTGTCTACGCGGATGGCGTCGGCGTCGACATCAGCCTGTAGTTCAGAGTCGGTGGGTAGGAGACGTGCGTGATCGCCAGAAGCTTGCGACAAGCCCTCGTCGTCGTCATCGCGATCCGAGTAGGGCTCGTCCTGGCTATCTGCGAGGTCGCCGAGGACGGATAGGGTCTGGGTGGTGAGGCGGTGAAAGTAGGCGATAATGGCGAGCTCGAAACGGGCCTCGTTAGGGTCATCGGCCGTGCGCCTTGTGTCTGTAAGCGAGCTAAGAGATTCGGAAAGGGGTCCGGAGCGGGAGCCTGGTCTGGGCATGGTCATGGACGAGGGGCTGAAATCGGCGAGGAGGGAAGCGTCATGGGATGCCTCTTCTTGTTGCTCAGAGCGTAGCTGTTCGCCAGCACTCGCCCACCACATGTAACCGTTGTATGCCAGCGCTGCCCAGCTCAAGGGCTCAACGATCTGTTCTACGGCGTCGTTACGAGGGTCGCGGACCATATGAGTTGAGTGGCTGGAAACTCGACGAGCAGAGCGATCTGCTTCTGGTGACTCGGGGACCGGACTAGTGGCTGTGGACGCAAGGCGGGAGAGGCCGTTCTTGAGAGAAGTAAAGCGACGAAGATCCCGTTGGGTTGCCTTGATGGGCTGTCCGCGTGGACATTCTACCACAGGCCAAACCCGTTCTACCGCATTGGAGGAATAATCTGGGGGAATGGTGATGAGCATGTCCCATAGTGTATCCTTCATAGCGAGGATGCTGTCGGTGGTACATGCGATCCATCCGGAGCCGGCGTCGTCGTCTACGGCATCCTCGCTGCTGCGCTCCCGCTTTGACGCCTCGAGGTCCTCCATGAGGAAAGGGATATCGTGGACACCAATAGAGAATAGGGGTCTTAGGCGTTGGGTTGATGTTGACGAAGGGAGGATGTCGGTGACGGATAGAGGAATGTTGGAGAGGACAGAGATATTATATACTTAGGAGGTAGTTGTCAGCGAATGTGGAGGATCGCACAGCAAGAGACTTACCAAAATCACAGATCTCGTGGACGGGCGCATGGCATGATATCAGGATGCGTTTGCGTAACAAGGCGGCACGATGTATAGGAAAAATGAGGGGGCCGAACTTGTCCAAGAGGCTGGTCAAGCTCCATGCAGGATGATATGGCGAGAGCGAGTGACCAGCGGGTATTAGAGAGGCGCCATCGGAAGCGGATCGATTGCGACTGTGAGCTTTGTGCCCCAGCGGTTGTGAACGGATGTAAGGGGAGCTCACGGGCGTCTCCCCTGAGAGACGGCGATGGCCTTGGCCTGGCTTTTCCCGGTTGGCGGTCCAGTAATCCTCGAGTATAGCTGTCTGTTTGCGGTCTTCGGCGAGTTTTCTGTATAGAGTGTCAGCCCAGTCTGGTTGCGCGGGGCCAAGACAGCTCAGGTTGCAACATACGAAGCCATTTCCTTCAATCGCTCGGCATGTCTCCATGCGCGCCCCAAGCGACCGTAGCTCAGAGGGACCAGGACACCAACAGCAATCATCCTAGCATGCCGCGCCTCCTCCTCGTCGCAGGGCATGTTGACAAAGGCGCTGAGTCCGGCGTGGCCGCCATCGTGGACAAAGTAGATGAGGTCTTCGGAGACGGTGTGTAAGCCCGAAGGCAGAGATTTGTACTCGACGAGGCCCTCGAGCTCGATCCCAGGCGCCGACTGCTTCCAGAGAATTGTGTAGCCGGCCTTGACGTCGAAGTGGATGAGGAAGAGGGCGTCGATGGGAGGGCGGTCCTGGGGCTGGTTTGAGGGCATTCGGACGGAAAGGGAGGGTTGTCCTCGGCGGGAGGAGGCCATGGCGATTGATTATTGGGAGGGTCGCATCATATGGCAGAGAGATAGAGGGCCCGGTAGCTTTGGTCAAGCGATGGTGGGAGAGCTGGAGACAGCAATGAAGGGGCAGAAACAGCCTTGGAGGTCAGCGCCAGAATGGAATTTCAGCGGTCTTGGAGCAATCTTTGTAAATGAGAGGACAGAAGCTGAAGGTGGTTGATGGAGTTGGGTGTGATTGCGAGACTCGAGGCTGGCTTACAGTGGTTACATTAAGCTATCCCGTGTAGAGCCGGTAGAGTTCCCGATAGGCGCACTTCACGTGACGCGATACGACGTCGTTGGGACAACTGATGACAACTATTGACCTGTTCTCTATGATGGTTTTTAGAGTATTGACTTGATTGAGCTATTCTGCTTGTATGCCTCCAAGATTCTGCCTGAATATACATCAAAATATCAACTGTTGTCGTTGCACATGTCTCGGACCAACGTGGACGATTGAGCCGTAGGTACAACGACGCAGGCTGCAGCTATCAAGAGGGTGTGCTCGGACAGGCCCGTGATGTCGAATACAGGGTCTGATCCTTGTGAGCTTGAACATCGATGCCTACAGTAAATAGTTACTTGCCGGACATGTTGACACGTTAATACTTGAAATGCATATGATTGTGTTCTGTTATTACTAACGTAGCTAGCTAATGTACCTGGATATTCACCCAATCTCAGCTTGTCTAAGTAGTAGCTAAGAAGCTGTCACTGACATCGAAACGTTCAACGCTTACAGGGAACCGCCTTGGCGCTGCGGGGTTCTCGGGTCGCCGAAACCTTCCCATTGGTCGGTCGTCTTTTTCTTGAGCCCGCGCGTTCCCCCGCTGTGGACCATCTCGGTTTGGAACATCTTGATGTCCGCTTTGTAAAGTGTCTAATCCTATCTCCGTTGCCTTGTTTCCATCTGTGGAAGGAGGTGTGGTTGTAATCAATGTGATGATGTTCTGGCTAAGTTGACCCTGAGGGGGTCAGGCTACATCAAGTGGGGTGATACCTCAGGCACACCACGCAACACCGCCCCGCAGCCTGACCAATAGGTCCCCCAGAGTCTAAAAAGAAGCTATTTACATCGTCATAATTGGTCTTCCTGGCCTTTTCCTGGTGTTTTCCTTACAATGATTATATCTGTGGTCCTTCCTGGCCTATCATATCTTCTTCGGTGCCTCCACTCGCAATATCTTGACGAAGGCTTCGTGCTTCACATGTTCCAATCCCTTTGTGAGCCCATCCGCAAACATACCTCCCGAGGGAATGTGCTTCAGATTGAAGATCCCCTTCTTTGCCTGTTCCGCGATCCATTTGTATCTGACATCAATATGCCTCGTGTGTGCCTGATATCCCTCGCTCAATGCGAGAGCCTGGGCGTTGAGACTGTCCGTGTAGATCAACAACCATCCTCTTCCAGGTCCTCCTCGTTCAGGTATTCATCTGGCATTTCGACAGAATGTTTCTCGAACCAGGCATCGCGCCACCTTCTACAGCCAGCGGGAAAGTATTTGAAGAAGCCCGTGACGCTGCTGGCTCGCTCTGTCATGTCGAAAAGGAACGTTTGTATCCTAGACCGCACGGGTGACTCCCAGAATAACGCGGAGTAGTTTTGAAACTCCGATTTCCTGGGCGGAAGGGTAGTCCAGCTCCGTGGAGCTTACTTTGTTGACCTCAGGCTGTCGGCTGCGAGGGGAGAGCCTTCCATCCCAAGAGGTCGTTTACCGTTCGCGCCCACCACCGATGACGGGTCTCTGTGGAAATTGAAAGACTCGTCATATCTAGGCTCTCATAGAGCTTGACGTAGGGGGTATGGACGTCTTTAATATGATATATGGCGCCGTGGAACCGGTCGCCAGGTACTCCTGGTAAAGCTCGACATCCCTTTAAAAGGGGTCCTCCTTACCATATATACCCTTATCGCTTGGTGCTAAGCTCGACCGTGAGGCCTGAGCCTTTGCCGCATTCTTGGGTATCCCATTCGGTAAGGATATCCCATAACGCGAATATAGAGGTTGCACTCCAGTCAAGCACATGATCTGCTGGCCTGGGTGTGAAGCCGTCGTTCGAGGCAGCAGCCATGAAACACGACAGGCACTTCTGCGACGCCAAATTTGATGCGCTCTTGGATAGTATATATAAAAATGAAGATGGTATGAGGAGATGTAAGTGCGGTCTGTCAGAGGGGCGTGGAGGGTATTTATACCTCTTGGGTCGTGGCCTGCTCGTTCTCTACCGTTGTATCGAGTGAATAAGATAACGACGACAATTATGCTTGTCGATTATGCTTGTCCTGCTTTTTGTCTTTGCTCTTTGGATACTAGTAGTCAAGCTTTGGTGTTGATGGCTTGGCTTAGTTGACAAGCTGCCAGGGGTACGTACATACCTGGCTTGGCTCCAGCTTGTGTGGAGAAAGCTTGGCGTCTAGGTTGTGTCAAACGGTTGGGGAAGGTTGAGGAGGCTGCCACGTGATCGTCATATGTGTAAACCCCCAACGTAGCCTGTAATCCAGGTACCATGGAACTGTCATGATAGCCGCGGCATAGCTTCAAGAAACACCTGAAACTCCAAGCTCATGATAGTGAATAGAGTACCTAATATCTCACCCTGCAAGTGCAGTCCCCAATGTCTCATCTAAAATGCGGATCGACTCAGCTGGAAATCGGCCGCTGACTTTCACAAGCCATCGGGACATCATCCACCGCGATACCACCTCCTCCCAGCCAATCAGCGCATGTCAATCAACGACCTTTGGGGATCCCGTGGCCGCGCCTTTTCCCTCTCTTCCCATCATCTCTTTTGACTGTAATCCTGTGCTCTCCAGCCATGGCCTTGTGATAGCAGGTCATTCCTAGATATTCTGTTTTTTCCCCGTCTTTCTCTCTCTCGCTTTCTTTTTACCTTCTTATTCGGTGATTAACTGAAATCTATCTCGGCTTGTTGCGGAGCCTCGGCCTCGTCGAACCAAGAAAAAAAGGAAACCCCGCCATCGCGAGAATTGCAAGCTTGCCTCCACTTAACTCTCAACGGACTAAACCACCAACAAACCCACCCTGCGCGCGAAGCCCAAACCTTTGGACTTTTCCTCCAGGCCTCTCTCCTCGATATCCTACAGCGTTACCTACCTTACCTAGAGCCCGTTTCAACCACCTCTGCCATGTCCGTCTCCGGCTTCCTCGCATACTTCCTCATCGGCTACGCCGCCCTCACCTTCTTCTTCTACGCCCTCTCCCTCGCAGTCCCCAAAGCCGCCTTCGTCGCCCGTGGCCTCGCCTCGTACCTGGCTCTCGTCGTCGTTACCTTCTACGGTGTTTTTGCCTCGATTGTCCTGACCTTGCTCGGCAAGCAGCAGAGCGCACAATGGGCTGTCGGCCGGTGCTTTGTCTATGTCATGCGCTACACCACGGGCGTTCGGTTCGTCATTGACGACCCCAAGAACGTCCTCGGCACCACCAGACCCGCTGTCTTTGTTGGTAACCACCAGACTGAGCTCGACGTTCTCATGCTCGGCACCATGTTCCCCAAGTACTGCAGCATCACCGCAAAGGCCTCGCTCAAGAAGACGCCCTTTCTCGGCTGGTTCATGGCCCTGAGCGGCTCCATCTTCATCGACCGCAAGAACACAAAGGACGCCCGCGAGGCCATGAAGGGCGCTGCCAACGAGATTCAATCCAAGCGCCAGAGCGTCTACATGTTCCCTGAGGGCACCCGCAGCTACGCCAAGGAGCCCATGCTGCTGCCCTTCAAGAAGGGTGCTTTCCACCTCGCTGTCCAGGCCGGCGTCCCCATTGTCCCCTGCGTCGTTGCAAACTACAGCCATGTCCTGTTTGTGAAGGAGCTCATCTTCAGATCCGGCAAGATTCCTGTCAAGGGTACGTCTCCTCATATGAGGTCCTTTTCTCAGTAACTAACAATCTATAGTCCTGGACCCCATTCCCACCGAGGGCCTTACTTCTGCCGATGTGGACGAGCTGACCCGTACAACACGCGAGCTCATGCTGAGCGAGCTCGTCACCGTTACCGCAAAGGTCAGAGGCAAGCCTGTAGCCGTGCCCGCCACCATCACCAACTCGACTGCCAAGAGCTCAGCCGTCGACACCAACGGGGCGGCGCATTAAGCGCACCCACCAGGCATTGCCGTAGATTGTTGCACTTGATACACTCAAAGCACCGGGAAGAGGAGGAGACGGGACAGGACGCGAGGAGTTTGCCAGTGAGACTGGTTCGTAGGGGAGTCACGTCGGATGAGAGACAGCCATTTGATACCCCCATAGACGCATGAGGCGGCTTTCTCTGATGGACCGAGACAAGTCGACTGCCTTTATTGTTATGATTTTATTTTTGCTTTTGTTACACTATGCTCACGTTTGATGCTGTCCTTGCTTTGCTGCCGTCGAGTTGCGCGTCATGTTTCCAGGATACACTCAAATGACTGAGACGAATGAATAGAAGGCGTTTAGTCGAATGTTCCTCTTCATGAGCAATCAATCTTCCTGGTCATACACAGGGTATCAAGTTACAGTGCAATAAACGAGTGCACACAGCGAAGTACTAGGCTAAACATGCCATTATGAGAGTTTGTAGCGGGTGTTTGGTATTTATCACCCATCGTCACCACTTTTACGACAAGACTAGAAAACAAGAAAAACTAAACTCCAAGATCGCCAAGCCGTCCAATATCTCACCATGCACCGAGACCAGCCCATTACAAGGAGTACCGCTACACTTGAAATCCCCTCATTATTAAGTCCGACTTTTGAAATACGACCGTGGCCGCTACGTGCTTCACTCGTTAAGTGCTTGCAGCGCCTGCGTCAATGAAACAACGCGCAAGCTCCGTCCCCGCCTCGGCGTGCCCATGGCGGCCGAAGTGTTGCCGTTGTTGGACGCCGTAGGGCTCAGATCATCGCGCCAGAAGCGAAAGACACGCTTCAGGTCGCGGGGGATACCCTCGAGAACAACAGTTGAGATGGGCACAAAGGGGCGGTCCTCCATGCCCGCAGCCAGGATGGCATATTCCTGGGCAAAGTCCAGAGCATTGCGGAACGAGGCGTAGCGGGACTTGGCGCGGGACCCGACGATGATGTACATCTCGAAAAAGGCATCGAGCACGTAAATATGTTCGGGTGAGAGGTCGTGCTGGTTGAAAGTGGCGATCTCAAAGACCTGGTAAAGTGAGTCAGCATACCCTTCACACACATGAGACCCAATATCCGATTGAACATACCTGCTGCCGTGTATCTGCGTCTGAGCAAAAGAGTCTGCTGCAATACTTGGCATAGTTGGGCTTGAGTCTCCAGTGATCGGCCGAGTGCGGCTTCGATCCTCCTTCGAACTGATTCCAGAACAACTCCGTCTCACCACCATCATCAACCTCGATCAGTTCCCCAGTAAGCGTCAGCTCGATACCAATGAGCCGCGCGGCGCTTAGCTCTGTGACATCGCAACCCCTACCCTTCCAAAGAAAGGCCTTACCCTGGTTGGTGATGAGGTAGGAGAATCCCGCACAGAGGCTGGAGGGTGTATAGTCGACCTCGTCAAAGGCAACTTGGCCCTGGTAACGTCGACCGCAGAGCATGTTGGGCGCTAGCGAATCGTACTTGTTGCTCGAACCTCGTCGGACCATTACCACCCCGCCAAGGGCCTGCAGGAACTCTGTCGTCTCCTTGCCCTGCTGCATCTTAACCAACTTGCCGCCCAAGGCCTTGGCTTCCTTTTGAACGAACAGTAAAGCATCATCGGCCGCAGACTCGGGCACTTGTTCGCCAACCCAAAAGTAGATTTCCAGTCGCTTCCATCCGGCTTCGTTGGTGAAGCTGTGCGGAGCTATGTACATCTCTCGCTCGAATAATACGCGCTCATAGTGAGTGGCCACAGGAGTCTTTCTCCCCTCTGCCGAGATTTGGAATACTTGGAAGCTCATGCTCTGGATCTTGGCGGGCCCCGACGGTGGTCGGTTCATCAAGATCTCTGCAGCATCCACCTTGTATTCAATCCTAGGTGGTCTGGGTCCAAAGAAGTCGTTTAGCAAGTTTGCCACATCGCTACCTTGCTTGGGCTTGGGTGACGTGACCGCAGAGGGCGTCTGAGGCGCCTTGGGAGTCTGAGGTTCCTTTGCTGGAGGAGTTGGCAAGGGGCGAGTAGCCATTCGAGATGGTGTCTTGTTGATCTGGAGTGGAGATGAGCGCTCCGGCTCAGGTAGGGGGCGAGGAGATGCCCTTGATGGTGTCTTTGTAATCTCCAGCTCTGGCCTGTCGAAAGAAGGCTTCGCAGGCGGAGGTGGAGATCGAGCGCCAGCACCAAACATGGTGTTTGCATTCTTCACCGACACGACAGGATCACTATCAACCTTTGTAGGGGATGATGACTCAGGTTCTGGCAGCGGACGTTGGAACATCTTGACCGGCGACCTGGAGCCAGTTCGTTGATGGGTTAATCTCACAGGTTCCTTGGGCTCAGGCTTTGGGTCGACAGAGAATGCGTCATCCAGGAACTTCGACATACGCTTCGTGTCGAGCTTCTTGGGCGAGCTGGGTTGCGAAGCATCACCCCCTGTCTTTTGGATCCTCAGAGGAGAAGGGTAGTACCCAGTTGGAGTGGGCTCATTATTAGATGGCTGCTTGCGGGGCAACGAGGGGGTTCGATCCTCCCGGCCCTGAAAGCTCGATATTTCTTTTTCTTGCGGTTTGGCGGGGGTGGGCTTGCCACGAAGGGCAGCTTTCGCAGCGACCTGCTGCTGAATAGAGGGAGGATGAGATGGTTCTTCGGCCTTCTCAGTCGGGACAGGCGTCCCCTCAACGGGCTTATCCTTGGCGGCCTCGAGAGGCGCCTCGACCGGCTGCGGCTTGCTCTCTGGTACAGGCTTGGGCTCTGCAGCTAGGGGTGCAGAGGCAGCTGAAGAGGCAGCAGCGGTCGGCGCCTTTCTCCTAGGACCTCGCGCTCGACCCTTTGTCATGTGCGTCAGCTGCGGGCCTGGAGCAGATGGCTCTGTGGTTGAAGGGCCGGGAGAGGGCCCCTTGGAACCAGATCCTTCCGTGGCAGCCATTGGGGGTGGGCCTCGCGCAAGCATACCGGCCAGGGCTGGGTTGAACCGTTCGGCGAGCTTACCTCCTATGCGTCCCTGCAGCCTAGAAGGCGCGCTTGTCTCCTTCTGCAAGCTAGGCAATGCCCGCGGCTCGTCCGGCTTCACGTTGGACTCTGTTGATACCCGCTTGAGACCATCATCGGAAGGCTCAGCTGGAAGTTTGGGCGAAGACGCGGTCTGGCTCGGTATTCTCTTGGGACCAGGCGTTGGCTTGGGCGACTCTGGCTTGATCGGAGTGGCTGTTGGCTTAGATTCAACAACCGACTTTCTCTTGTTCGCCAGCTCTGCTCTCCTTGCGAGTCCCTCTGGCAACGGCTTCTCAATCGCGACGGTGTTACTCCTAGAGACTCCCTTGCCTTCGGATTGAACTTTCTTAAAGTCATCCTTCTTCTTCAAGATGGCCTCTTTGAGCTCATCCACCCTCTCCGTCTTCTTTGGACCGCCAGTCTGGCTAAGGCCGGCTTTGCCCCTAAGAATATTATCCTTCAGATCATCAGGGGCGACATAGTTCTGTGTCCTGGCCCTGCGCAGGTTCCCAAAAACGTTCTTGAACTCGGGCTCCTCAGTCTTTGGCGCATCCGAACCAGTTGGTCGACGCCTCAAGCTGCCACGGAAGTCCTTCTTCGGTGGTGTCTCCGGCTTGGGCTTGGGAGCAGGGGGTTTGGCCTCTTCAGGGACTGTGACTGATTCTTGTTTCTCAGGTTCCTGTGCTTTCTTCTCTTCTTCGGTGAGTTCAGGGTCAGGCACTTCTTCAGGCTCGGGGACAGGCTCAGGTTCTGGGGCCTTGTCTTCAAAGCCTACCGGGTCAAGTTTGGGAGCGCTCTTTGATATGCTCATGGCCGCGCCATGACCAAAAGCCGGACGGTTACCGCCTGGAGGAGGGGAGTATATGCCGCCAAGTCCAGTGGTGTTTGGCTTCGCGGCTGATCCCATAGGCGTAGACCTCATAAGCCCGCCAATACTGACTTGATGTCGGTGGGAAACGGAGCCTGGACGAGGTCGTGTTGTTTCCGCGCCGACATTACCAGCCTTGTTCTTGTTGAGCTCTGCCATCCATGCGGGCTGGGAAGAGTTCGACTTGTGTTGAGGCTTGGGCGAATCGGGCTTGTTCAATGCACTCTCCAGCCAACTTGACTTGGTTGGGCTCCACCGTCGAGGGTCCATTGTCTTGGATGGGCTCGAAGGAAGGTGAGCTCTGTCGCCTTCGGCCTTGGGGGTCCATGACTCCAGGGCGGTGTCAATGGTGGGAGCTTTCGGCGTAGCCTCATTATCAGATTCTCCACCTCGCGACGTTGGTCGGCTCGAGCTTGGTGTCGTCGAGCCCGGTCGTGCCAGACTCTGAGGTCGAGCGGTTGCAGGGTGGCCACCACTACGACTTGATGTTATCGAGTCGCCACGGGTCAGACTAGGAGGGCTCGTAACGCTCCAGCGCTTGACACTGTCTGATCGCTTCATCATGGCACTCTGGACAAAGCCTCCCACACCTTTGGTGGGGGAATTGGACCGCGAGTTGGACCGGATGGGAGAGGTGCGGCCAGTCAGTGCCGCGCTCGAGAAGCGGTCATCGGCAGCCTTGTCGTCACCGGGCTCATCGAAGCCTGGAGGATTGAGTGTCGGGGGAGTCGCCAACCGCATCTTGGTAGGAGTAGCAGGCTCCTCGGCAGGAGGGCTCGGCTTGGGGGCATCAACTGACATGCCTGGCAATTGAGCCTTGATGGAGGCCATGTCCAAACGATCATTGTCCTCGACCTGATTCCGCCTGTAAGCAGCAGAGCTGGCCCCACGGTCAGCGGTCTGACGAAACCAGGCGGGGTCCTTGGAACCAAGGGCCTGGGCGATTTGGTCCTTTGAGAAAGTCTGCTCAGTGGCGGAAGCGGGAGTAGGGGCGGGATCCTGCGACCCGACCAGCGACCGCTGGGTCGCATTCTGGGCCGCGAGCATGCTCAACGGGCGGACGGGGCCGTTGCGGGAGCTAGGCCGACGCTGCCACGACAATGTAGAGGAACGGGCGGGTGGTGTGGAAGATGCAGACTTGTTGTCGGCGTCAAGGGGAGCTTGGTTCTCCTAGGTGGGCGAGGAGTCGGCAAAATCCATGGGGGTGTTGTCGGGCTTGGCCTCAGGGTCGGCGGGTTGAGAAGGACCGCCGTCCTTGGAGACTCTGGGAGACTCGAGCTTCAATGCCTCGGAGAGATGGAGGCTGCGTCGATTCGAGCGCGGGGACGGGGTATTTGCAGGCGAAGACTTCTGCGGCGAGATGGATCTGGCACGCTCTGAGGGGCAGGATTGTGGTTAGCGAAAAAAGGACAGCGATTGTGTGATTCTGGCTTGTTTTCAGGTCTCAACGTGGGCATCAACAGCATCCATGATCCTATACGGAACAGGACAGCACGAGAGACTATAGGGGACCAAGTAAACAACAATAGAAACGAAAGTAAACATGGGAAAGTTGTGTTGGGTACGACGCGGAATGTTGCCCCGACGAAGGTCAACGCCATGGATGCAACAGCAAAGCCTCTCGGGAGAAGCCTAGCATCCATCCATCCCAAGCTTCAGAACCGCTATATCTCACCTTCGCGACGGGCCTGCCTCTCACGCTTGGCGGCCAGGTAATCCTCGAGCTCGCGGGCTCGCACTTGGTCCTCTTCGATCTGTTGACCTCGCAGGCGTTGAACCTGCTCGAGGAACTGGGAGACTTCGTCGGACATGGCTCTCGAGCCTAGAGAACATGACACGGAAGGGGGGAGATGTTTTAGAAACGGGCGGCGGCAGCGAAAGGGAGTGGGCCTATGCGGGCATAAGCACTCAGAATGGGGAGGGAGGAAAAGGAAAAAGTGATGCCGCGCAGATTGTTGCAGCTAAACAGATTGGATTGGATTTCTTCCTCTGCTGTCGCTAGGCGTTGATAATGGAGAACTGGGATGGGATCATGCCGTGCCCATAAAGCTGCAGCGTGGATTTTTCCCACCCGACGGGCACCTCATGCATCCATGGATTGGATCCAGCCCGTGGCTCGCAATCTCATTGGCCCAGGAGGATGTGGGCTAGCATTCTCCAGGCGCGCCTCTCCCTAAAGCCCACTGCAACCTAGAGCGGGGGCCGCAGAGAGGTCTTGTACATTGGATAGTGTCGACAAATTTGGTGCCTGACAGCTTCAAGACCCAATGACGACCAAAAGAAGTTGTTGACCCCTGGGCATTTCTACATGATGATGCATATCAAAGCTATTAACATCGTACGAAGCATGCATAAACCAAGCATGGCTCATTTCTCCTGAAATAACCGTCGTCCCTTGGTTATGCAAACTCGACATTTGGCAGATCCTCGCATTGGCACCTGGTGCGCTATAAACAAAACGTCATCTTTTGTTTACTTGGACCAAGGTACTAACTCTTCCCGCGATCCACCACGCGCCAAACCTTGAACCACTCGACTTGGACTCTAGCCTTTGCGCCGCCTTGTTCCTGCTTTCAGACAATGAAACTATCCATCTTAGATCCTCCTCCGGCCGATCGGGAATACGACGTTGCGGCAGCCATCGACAAAGTTGCGGCACTTGGGCATGTTATCCTTCCCGCTGGCTTGTTCCCTGTAGCATCCCGGTTGGCCCCAGCCGAAAGCTTCCGTTGAGTTTTGGCGTTGCCCCGCGTAACGAGCCCATTGTTGAACTTTTACTTGCTTTTGAGGCTTTTCCTTCTCGTGTCCTGCGTCTCATTGTTTCGTGTTGATTGCGGTAGATAGCTGTGTCAGTAGAGAAACAGGCGCTTCTTGGCATCATCCACAACCCACGATAGGCCCTCCTTGAGGTTGCTTCCAGTCATGGCGCTGCACGGCAGGATATACCAGTGATGTGTCCGGATCGACTCCAGCTGAAGAGCCTAGAGCCATGGTAAGCATGAGCTGTACCCGTGTTGCTGCTTCGACCTACCGAGAGAATCTCCTGTTCTGTCATGCACCCCTCAACGTCTGTCTTGTTCGCAAATACGAGCAGACTCGCGCCTGCAAGACGCTGTGTCGCTCATCAGTAAAGCTCGACGCCTTGGTCTTCTTGCTCGCGGCATACCTCTTCAACCAGTAGCCCTTGTAGCTCTTCTCTGCAGTCCTCGATCCGCAGTCGGTCAGTCGCGTCGACAACCCATATCAGAGCGTCTGTCTTTTCAAAGTAGTTCCTCCAGTATGACCGTAACGTCTTTTGTCCACCCACATCCCCTGGGAGGCGTCAGTTGTTATCCGTGCTTGTAAAGCTGATTGGAAAACATACAAATGTTTAGCTTGTACCTAAAGTGCAAGCTGTCAGCAGTGGCCCAAGTGCCTCAAGATGTCTTCTTACCCCTCGTAATCGATTGTCTTGATAATGAAGCCCAGAGTCGGGCTCACCGTGTTCACGTCCTCCCCCATAACCTTCTTGACGATCGTCGTCTTTCCTGCATTATCTAGACCTCTGTTCGTAATCAGCACATTGTTCCTCGCGAGTCCTGGAACGCCCTCACAGCATCAGGATGCGCATCTCCTTGTCTTTGAGACGAGCCTTTCGCAGAATGGATAGCATGGTTCCGAGCTTTGTTGGTGCTTCGGCTTTGAAAGGAGGCACCAAGTCGTTGGAATCAAGACTAGTAAGAGAGTTCGAGTTGACCGTCAATTCTTGGCGACTTTTGCTTGCCGTTGTTCTATGGTGAACGTTGTTGAATTCAGGTGCTTGGGTGGTATATCATGACCCCACGTGATTGGTGATTGGTGCAACCACTTCGTGATGCCCTTTCTGATACATCAGAGTGCGCTTGTCACAATCAATTACTTTAAATATGCAATCAAGTCAAATTAACAAATTAACGTCCTGTACATCGCGGTTTGACTTAGCTAGTGTGGTCGCTGATCTCTCTCATATTCCGTACAGAGCAATACAAACAGCGTCCAAAAACAATCAGATCTCAAGGTCCTAAGCACACACTTGTCGGTATCTTTACCCTTACCAACTTGTTCTCCTCGATTCGCCACGCCCAGAACTCATCAACCCTCACCAATCTCCGACACGGGGCGCGCTTCGAGCTCCCAGACAACCAAGTCCAGCCAAGTGCCTCCGACATTTCCTCTCCTAGCAGCCTCCTTGAAACAAGCGACACGCTTGAAGGCGAACTTCTCAAGCAGTCTAGTCATCCATTGGGCCTTTTCGTTGTTCATGTCTGAAAAAAACGTCTCAATGTAGACTTTGGCGTATTGTCGCCGGTTCATCGCGCTCAGGTCTTCGTACGTGAGCCGGGGCTCGGAACACTCCCACTTGTAGTCGAGCAGACTACGGTGGTAGATCGCGACAGAGAGCAGGATTCTGTCTAAAAGCGCCGAACCGATCAACTTTCTTCGATGAGAAGGATGGACTACTAATCTGACCTGCCCCGTGAATCGGGAACCAGGACATGGGCCACCGAGAAAGCCCTGACGCGAGTCGGTAACAAATGCAAATCCAAGGACTGCTCTGGGGTTCGATGACGGTTGGGACTTTTTGAACTTCAAAAAAGCTTGATACTCTTCTTCTGCCTCTTTCGGCCACTTAGAACGGTCAAGAAACTCGTTCTGGGAGGGGACCGCAACGATGAAGGGTCGACGGTTTGCAAGACACGCGGAGTGAATAGCTTGAACGGCAGCAGGCTCAATCGGAAGCGGTTGCAAAACCTGTGAACCATCTTGCTGCTGACTTTCAAAGTTGATAATATCAGCAATCCCCTGAAAGTCTTCTGGGACTGCTGGGCGGAGGGTGCAGGAAGCGCTGGGCCATGGCTCTTCTTCCGGTAGTGCGGCCAGCTCTTCTTGTCTTGCTACCTCGAGTATCCGTGCCTTCAGATTCTCGCGGATTGCCATTTCCTTGGCAAGATGCATATCTGAGGTCATGCCCCAGTAACGCCAGTTGGGGTCTCGCATATGGCTGTCCGGTCCTGTCTGAAGCTTGATGTATTTGATGGGCTTTCCAAGTGATCCGGTAGCCGTGTTAATATCGCATCGGTCGATAAATGGGACCCGTCCCTCACAAATGTATTTGACAACTGGATATTCTGTGTCGTCGGCTTTCCACTGACTCTTGGTCGGAACTGGAGAGGGTTTTGGGACAGATTGGATCTCCTCATCAGCCCGAGGGCCTGGGGTTTCTTCTGACTCCACGGCTTCGCTCGCCCTTAGGGGATCTTCCTCAAAGCCTGACTCACATGCTTCACTTCCGTTGTATGCTTCTGTGCTGACATGGTTATGATGAAGCGTATCGTCAAGGCGGCCGAGAGCTTGGGTAATGATATAGAAGGGTGCCGAACGAGTATCGTCCATCAGTCTTGACGAGTCTGTGAGCTCGGCTAAGCTTTGTTCTCGGGGCGAGTTGGTGGTTTCTGAAGAACTCTCGGAGCGTTGAGACACAATCAGCGATCTATCTTGACCGGATTTGGGGTCATGGGCCATGGCCTCGGCATGTGTTGGCGGTGTTGAAGAGACGGGAACGCGAGATGATTCTTGCTGACCGGCAAACTAGGCCGCGTCCACAGGTTTCGGCTCCCGGCCAGCCTCAATCTTGGCTCTCAAAATGTCCTTGGGTAGAAAATGAGGCGTCGAGGCTTTGTTGCTTGCAGGACTTCTGTGGCATGCGCGGAACTGCTGCAGAGATCGTGAAACGTTCGACGCTGTGTCCCAACTTTGCTTGGGCAATCTGCCACCCTCTCTATTGGTTGGCTGAGACATGATAAAACGCGATAGAACTATTCTATCAGTCTTTGCTTTCGAGGCACTATGGGAGAAGAAACAAACCAAAGCGTGGGGATGGGAAATACCCTCTGTCAGCCGTGCGAACACCTGGCGGAGACCAGATCCACGCGAAAGGCTACAGAGTGTAGATGATGAAGCCCGACTGCGTATTAGAAAGAACCACAGAAGGTGTGGTATATCAAGTCAAAAGATAAGCTAAGGATGTTAAGCCTGGATGCAAAGGCTCGAGGTATCGCTCGGCACGTGGTTACGGGGCAACGACAAAGTGAAAGATAGAGGAAGGTGATAGGATAGCTCGAAGTTCCTTCTTAAACGTGAATATAGCTCCGAGAGACCGGCGCGTGGTGGTGTTTATGACAAAGGCTCCGAGAAGGAGGAAGAGAGGGCGATGCAGGAGATAGAAATCAAAGAGGCACTGGAGATGTGGGGGGTGTGATTAGGAGGCATCCTCAGTTCCTCAAGTCTTAGGGTTTAGGATTCAATTCCAGTTTTCCATGGAAGAAACTAGAACCCAAGACCCAACGCCTACTTCCTCCCAGTGGCAGGTGTTCAAGGACAGTGCCTCTGCCTTAGGTAGGAGTCGGACTCTGAGAACATTGGTCTAATTAACCAAACAGGCTAACAAAAGAGAGAGCGTATGCAAACAATCCAACACCTTGTGAGTTTGGCAGATCAAATCAAGCATAGGGTATATATCAAGCAAAGTCCATTCATTATTCAGGGGTTAACAGTCTTAACATCACAGCTCCGCATTCTCTACTCGGATGTTTGTCAATGGAAAATACTAGCTCTCACGACAAAGTCACATAGAATATGAATGATACCAACATTGACAAATGAAATATTTCTCGATGTGAGTAGGTCCTGCCTATCTTCTCTGTGTACCCCGGGTATATCCTCTTCGTCAAATCCCATATCCAAAATCCCATGTATCGTTCCAATAAGAAATCCCATATCTAAACGCCAGATCACCAAAGCCGCCCATGTATCTACTCATCGTATCCAGTCTCTTGCAAGTCGTCCCGAATAGTTCCCCTTCTTCCTACATTCATAGTCGTCTGATGTCGCCTCCCCATAGGCGATACGTTCGATGAACCGGCCGATCTATGAGACCTCGAGCGTTGTCGGGACCGTCCCCGGGACCGTCCCCCGTTGTTGCCTAGATCGAATGGGTCCCGGAAGACAATCTCCACATCGTCCTGGTTGTTGTCCTCGGGTGGCGAGCACAAGCTTATGTAGTCCTGTGAACGTCGAAACCCCGGATGCGAGGAGTAGACACTCGAAGCCGGCGGAACCGGGTAAAGTCGGGTCTCTGACTCCGTCTGTTCAGTCCTACCCGTTGGTGTGGGTGCCGGGGGTCGAGAAGTCAGAACCTCGGGGTTCGGTGTGAGTCCAAATTTCTCGCAGAAGCCAAGGTATTCTGTATCGTCCATTGGAGGCAATGACCCCCACTTGTCGTTCCTCGACGGCGACACGATAGTTCGATCTGAACGCAGGCTCGGAGCTTGAGATTCAGGTGGCGAGTATACCATGACGGGTTCCCAGATGCTCTCTTGTCGACTAGGTGCTGGCCGTGGCTCTCCTCGACTGGGCGCTGGTTGTGGCTCCTGTCCCCTTCCAAAATTCAACGGCGCCGGCACCGCGCTGCGTGCACCATAGTCGCTGAAGGCAGGGTGCATGTCGTCCTCAAAGAGCTGCCGGCGCTCTTCGAGTGTAAGCCCCTGACTCTGCATACGACTATCAATCCAGTTGGACGCTTCGTTGCCCTCTTGTTCGCTAATCGGATTCGGTTCGTCTTCGTAGGCCTGTTCGATGTCGACGGTGCCCAGCGTAGTCGGTTCCTTATAAGTTTGTCGGTCAGGCTCGGCCACGCTCGCTTCTCGACCAAGGTAACTATCTTTTTCTTCGCGGTCCACTCTGCTGACCCTATGTCGTGAGCGCCGCTCAGGAACTGTTTCCTCCGCCTGCTCTCTGTTCCCGTCCTCCTTCTGCGGTCGTCTGCGGTGCCTCGACTTGGGTAGTTTTCCAGCCTCTTGACGAAGGCTCTCGCGCTCCTCTTTTCGGCGTTCGATGTCGTCCTGCAAGATAATGATCTCATCGGCTAACGTGTCACTCGCTTCTATGACGGCCCTGCTACAGTCAGCATCGAATTGTCTGATCCACGAATCCACCAAACGAAGAAGCCGCGGCTCTCTGCGAATCTTCCGAGGATACTTCCCACGGCGCACAATCAAGCTTGCCCTGAGGTCGCTTAACAATTGGGGCCTGCCACCAAAGACGGACATGATGCATGCCTCGCAGCCACTCTTGACCGAAAGTTCAGCAGTCGCAGCGCGATCGTATCCAAAGGTGGCACGAAAGGCTTTACGGCCAAGCCACATCCCCGAGATAGTATCAATGCGGTCGAGCCATGCTGAAATAGAATCCGGGTAGGCAATGCGTTTTCGCCAGACGCGGAAACGGTCGGTACGCTCACTACACTCAGTAACAAGGAGCAGCCAGAGGCGGCGAACCAGGACAGGGTCGAGGCCACGGTGAGCAGCACATAGGCGCGCAGCCCGAGGAGCGTCACGAGATTTGTCGATGCGGGCGACAATACGTTTGAGGAGACTGGTCGAACAACGGATGGATTCGTCGAGAGTGGTGATGCGAAGCTCCTGATCTTGGAGCCAATCTTTGTCTGGTCTCGCTACGTTGACGGACGGATCCATCCACAACAGTGTCGTGAGCTGCTCAAGTTCGCGTGGTGAAATATCATGGAGACGATAAGCACCAGTTCGAGTGCCCTCGCCGGGACGGCTCCCCGTACCAGAACGGCCGGCCATGATGGTACCACGAGATTTGTTGTCGGAATAGCTCGAGTCAAGGTCGCTGCTCTGGAAGAATAGTACGACAGAAAAAGTTGCTGCAGTAGGCGCAAACTCCAAAGGTCAGTCTTGAAGGGATTCTGTAATCTCTCAAGCCAGTCGTCTTACCAAGAAAGATCTCAAGATGTAGACTGTATCTTTCTGTATGGCAGTTTGCTTTCCATCTTGCATCGTGGCACAACGACAGCCGCTATATATATCAAAGCAACTTGTAGAGACTTCACGAACACCGACAGCAGTCCAGCAGAACAACCAAGGCACCAGTTGTGATCAATGCGTGGTCTCGGTGAACTGTGGCTTTGTTCTGCGGAACACCAGACGAGGCGTTGTTCCAGTATTGTCCCCACTGGTCGCGAGTCTTTTTGCGAAAAAGTGCCCATTGTCAAGGGTGAGAAAGGCAGGCCTTGAAGGATTAGCAAGTGACGTTGGATTAGGCTTCTTGATAAACGACCAAACACCCACCTAATACATATGATACTGCAGTCATGGGACGAAGTAGACCGTGAAACGGCAACCTCACGGAATCTAAGGAATGAGCCGCAAACGCTAGGCACTGAGTGAGCGTCTCCGTAAGTCTTCCCACTGCGGGCAGGGCATGGTTCTCGAGGAACAGTTGTCCGATTTTATTAGACTTGACAAAGAGAAAAAGAATGGACAAGTCTGGTTGTCCGCATGTTGTTTGAGCCGAAACCAGCACCGCAACGCCCCCATCCAACAAAGTGCACCAGTCCTTCCCGTCGTAGCGTTGCGTAAAAGGTGGGCCCGCCATGGATAACTCCCAAATAAGTAAAAAAAGTGATGAGAAAATGCGAGGGCTGTTGCACTAGAATACAAGGCAAATCAGATATAAGCGTTAAACGAGCCTGTCCCATCCCAGATGGTCCCCCTTCATCACACATGGTTTGGAAATCCAGAACTCCATGGTCATGCTCGTGTGTCGTTAGTAAAGTGAGACAAGCTCGCCTTATCCTTTTCAGATATAACGGGGTTGTCTCGCGGCCTGCTGCTCCATTCGTATCCGCTCCAGGCGGATCTTAGCCGCCTCGGTGCCGTCATCAGGCTGAGCCATCTCCTTAAGCCAAGGGTGGTTCAACGCCTGCTTTGCAGTGATACGTTGAGCAGGATCGTAAACGAAGATTTTCTTGAGCAGATCAACAAAGTTCTTGAGGAAGATGTTGGTCTCGGGGATGATATCCTGCATCGTTGTTAGTCGTGACAATACCAAGCAAGTAGGAGGGAATGCCCACGTTTAGATGCTTCATGGCCTTGACAAAGCGTCGGGAGCCTCGGGTCGTTTCGGGGGTGGGATAATCGAGCTTAAGGCGCTTGAAGTACCTAGAGCATGTGAGTCGGTGATTCGGGCGGCTGGTTGTGGGCTTGACTGACTTGGAAGCGGCATTTCCCCCGCTCCGTGTGGACATCTTGTTTACGGCCTGGATTAGGTGGGTGTCGATTCGAGATCCCACAACTGCTTCCATCATAGCCAAGTGTTCCAAGTTATCGTGGGTCTGGAAAAGGGCGTCGCCGGTGAAGAACTCGACCAGGATGCATCCTATGCTCCAGATATCGCAAGGATAAGACCACCCGAGGCCCAGAATGATCTCTGGGGCGCGATAATGGCGGGTCGAGACCACCGACGAATGATATTCGTCTTGGAAAGTCGCGGAGCCAAAGTCGATGAGCCGAATCTCCGTGTCCAGAAGTACACGTCGCTGTGTGGCCTGCCGGTTAATAGTGGTTGAAGACGATGGGATTTTGCGGTTGTACGTAAACGTCTGATACGAATGATCGCAAAGCAGGATGTTCTCGGGCTTGAGATCGGTGTGGATCAGGTTGAGATCATGAAGAACTAAACGACGTCAGCAGGCTGTTGTAGAGTGATGGTTCTTCCCACTCACAGGCAACACTTGTGAAGAGCTGTCGGGCAAAGCTTTGGATTTGGCTGTTAGGGAAAGGAACAAAGCCATTGCCCTTGAGGAAATCAAAAACGCTCTGGTCCAGCAGATCCATGACGATGCAGATGTGACCGCGGTAGTCGAAGCAATCCCGGAGATGAATGCAGCGATTCCGGTTCTCCTCGTCATTGGCCTTGAGGGTAGCCAAAACACGCAGTTCGATCCTAGAAGCATCTCTGTACTTTTGCACTGATCGAATGATCTTGACAGCAACAGCCTTGTTGCGCTTCCGGTCGCGGGCCTCGACAACTTTGCCGAAAGTGCCCTGACCAAGGAGGCGGACGATTTGGTCTGCTGGGAATCAGCTTGGAAATCCTAGTTGAGGGGAACAGTGCGACAAACACTTTTCTGTAAGCTCAGCATCAGGCACAACGATATAGTGGCCGTCATCATCGTCGACCTTGACATTTTTGCTGTAGTGTCGCTGTTGGGGTTTGTCAGTCGGTTTCGTGTTGCAAAGCGTGATGTGGAGAAGCAAACTCACGTCATGGATAACCTGCACGTTGACCTCGCCAGCCTTTTTGGGCGGGTAAGGAGGAGGTTTGTAGGTGAAAAAAGGATCACCAAGGCCATCAATGTCACGACGCTTCGCCTCGTTGGCCACTTGCTGGCGAGTCCGCTTTCGCTTCAGCGGAGCCTGGGCATCGCCGTTGGAAGATAACGAAGTTGGTGCAGTGGTGTGGAGAGCAGAATTGGTGCGGTCACTGCTGGAGATTGACGAGCTCGCGGGCGTCGACGTTTGCAACGGGGTGTTGTTTTGTGATCCGAGAAACTTGATGTGGTATCCATTGCCCTGTGTTGTACTAGGCTCATCCTCTCGTCTCCTCTTCTTAGCCACCTGACGGGACGAGTTGTCAGTTGCAACAGTGGCCGCGCCGTTTGTAATTTTTCGACTTGTATTGGCCTCGGGCTCGGGTGTGTCGTCAATGACGATGATCTCCTTTGGGAGGCCATTCTGGTAGAACTTGGTCCAGTCAGGCTCCCGGGAGCGGCGACGCTTCCTGGAAGGCTGCTCAACGCGAGCGGCAGCAGCGGGCTCGGGCATGGCGGCCGTTGTATAGTTCGCGTCGTGACGAGGAGACGGGTCGTGGGCCGGAGCAACAGGACGGGAAACCGAGGAATGGGCCAGGCCTAAGCCATTCGAGGCAGACGACGAGTAGGCAAGAGGCGAGGGCTGGTAGGGCGGCGGGAGGATGGCCGCAGTGTTATGAGACGGTGAAGCGACCGACGACACCGGAGGCGGAAGGATTGTCTGGTTTGAAGGGGCCGAGCGATAGCTGGCGCCACCTTGATCACTGCTCCCG